>JABASI010006104.1:0-11307 GCA_019776505.1 Tomocerus nigrus
TTCAAAAATGAGGTGTATAACAACTATAGAATCATTACTTTTAAAAGATTACGCATATTATTATATTAGAATTATCTTTTATTTCTGAACCACTTGATGACAAAATCGAGTAACAGGCATCGATACTCAATTAGTAAAGCCCCCGTGTTTCAGAATTACTTCATATATACGACGCTTCATGCTTGTGTTGAGCTTTTGGAGCATTTCAACTGGAATTTTCTCCCATTGCTTCAAAATTTCCCTTTCCAATTCTTCTTTGCTGGTATACTGCTTACCATGAATATAAACTTGACGTGCCACAATGCCCCAAAGGTTTTCCACAGGATTTAAGTCTGGACTTTTTGCTGGCCACGGCAAAACCCGAACGTTTTTTGAAGCCAGAAAGTTGGTTGTTGAGTGAGATGCATGAATCGAAGCATTATCTTGCTGAAAAATCCAGCCACGACCTCCAATTTTTGTACCTTCTCGAAGTAAATTGGCGTTAAGAACGTCTTGGTACATTTGGGAGTTCATACGGCCATCAACTCTCACCAGTTCGGTCTTCCCCTTATAGCCAAATCCACCCCAAAACATAAGCGAACCTCCTCCTGGAATTTAAAATATAATTTTAGAACTAACTTTCCTATTTCAAGATATAATTTTGAATACATTAAAGATATATGAATATCAAAGTTACCCATTTGTCTTTTGGAAAAAATTTCCGGCTTTTTACGCAAATCGTGCCAATAGTGTGTGTTTCCGTCTGGGCCATCCAAATTCCACTTTTTTTCGTCGCTGAACACGACCTTTTGCCAGTCTTTATCCCATGTCATGTGCTCCTTCGCAAATTCCAGCCTTTTAGCGATATGATTTTTAGTAAGAGGAGGCTGTTTCTTCTTTGCACACCACTTTAAAAACGGATTTCTCTTCACAACTTTGTGAATTGTTCCATGACAGACCTTTACTGGAAGTTCTCGTTGTATCTCTCGAATGGAATATTTTCCAGTTTTTGCCAAATTAATAACTATTCTTTCATTCCGTTCACTTAACACTTTAGGACGACCACCCTTGTTCTCGCTGTTATTGTAGTTAGGGCCTAGTTTAAGAAAATTGTGGATAGCTTTCTGAGATCTTCCCAATTCTGACGCAATTTTTCGTTGAGACCATCCGAAAGCTGAATATCCAGCAATTTTCCCCCGCTCAAATTCTGTTAGCACCGTTCCCCGAGGCATTGGTATGTTGGTGTTCAGAAAAGTTAATTTTCATTACCGAAAATTAGCTCAAAGTTTGAATTTATATTTTCTCATGCAAGGATGTCTATATGATTCTATGGTTGTTATACACCTCATTTTTGAATTTTTCGCAATAAATTATAAACTCCTATTTATTAGGTAATAATATTTTGCATACTAACTTCATATGTCAAAAGAAGTAAAATGGTGAACAATAAGTTGAGCATTGTGGTTGCATATGAGTTTATGGGCGAAAATACCGTTGAAGCTATAGTAATTATACATACCTTATTAGTATTTCTCTCCAATCAAAATATAAGAGCGTACCTATTATTAATAAAACTGAGTTTGTAACTTTGGTATATAAAAGACTTTTAATATAAATACTAAATATAATACAAATATATTATATAAAAAAGTCTTAAAAACTCTTTTGTATATCAGGTTCATAAAAAATTCTGATAGTGCTAAAGTTTTATTTCAGTACGTTTCCTAAGAATTTATACATAGCTACTATATGTATGATAGTATTATGCCACGAATATGTTACAATGCGTAAGTATGACGGGAAGTAGAAGTAAGTGCACATAATATCACACCATGCAAATCCTTCTGCTGAAGACTATTGTAGCATATAATCTTTTTTATATTTATAAAGTCGATTCTATGCATGTAGCTCTCTCTCTCTCTCTAACTGTAAGCATATAAGTATTTGAAATTTTTTACTGACTTCTCTGCTCTGTTATTTCATTCCTTCTTGTCAGTGAATCATTACATTTACACTATCAGTATGCTATTCACTCGCAGTTGTAAATAGTTTTGTTTGAATGGCAAGGCAATTCACGTTACGAGCCTGTCTGTCTTTCTCCATCCACTGCCTGTAATTGTGCTGCACAGTGTAACTTGTCTCGGTACACACATAACAACACTAAAAGCTAATACGTACGAGCAGAATTTACAAGTGCAGACACAAACAGAGTCTATATAGAGAGAAATTCATGACATCCGGCCATTGACTGATCCGGTCAAAGAATTACACTACCCTAGTAGTAGTAGACATGGCTAAACAGTATCTCTATAGTCTTCCTATTTATATACGATGGCTATGTCACTATCTTTTCCTATTCTCGCCTCTCTCTCTAGACACAAAGCCAAATCTGCAGTCTATGTAAACTGATTGCGGAAGAATTATGAGCAAATGACTTTTGAATAGAAAATAGTACTGCAGGTAACTCTTGGAGTTTCGAGGACAGATTCTTACTATCCATATAGAAATTAAGCTAATGCCTATCGAGCTATGCTTCGTTGCTTTAACTCATCATTATCAACAATGTGAAATCACAGGCGAAGGAATGGAAAGACACCTTGTATTTATAAATCTATAGGTAAGAGGCGCTATATTATTGTCACTCTTTTATTTAGTTAAACCCTAAAGACAACTATTTAACATCCTCACCTTGCTGTGACACACTACTATACAGAATCTCTTCCTCATTAAATCTTTCTACTTAAAAGAACTTACATTTTTCAAAGACGGCACGAAAACCAAGTTATTTGCTCCTCGCAATAAATATCTGTGTCTATGTCTCACTACGATACTTGCTGTATACAAATAACAAAATAACAACTAAATATTTAAACAAGAAAAACATTTACTACACAAACATCCACTAAAAAATTTTCAGCATTTACAATGATAATCTTTCATTTTCATTTGCTAGTTAATTTCAAAGTCGTCTCGTCGAACGACCATCTTTCCCATTTACAACACTAACGTTACAATGCTCAGAAAGGATGAGCAAGCTCGTCATTTTGTTTAAATCGTTATTAGTACTTTTTAATATTGGTGAGCACACACACAATAGGTTATAAAATCAGGAAACCTAATGAATACACTTACAGCGAAGGTAAAAGAAGAAACTATTTGTAATTTCTGACTTTGTATCGCAATATTATCTTCTTTTAATATTATTACATCTTACACGAACAATTCTTACTTAGCGTAGCATTAAAGTGTACATGACAAGTCTAATAACTTGTCTTTGCAGGATTTTATTCTGCCTCATAACTCCAGTCTTCACTATTTACTTCAATAGCAATAATTCTACAACTCCAACATTATTTGCCATTCTTCTACAATTTATGAATCATCAAATTGACATCCCTACACTTTGTAAACACTTTCTTTAACAATTGTATTGTCTTCTAATGAAAGCTTTCAAATTTCATCTACCTCTTTTGATTAGTCTTCCACAATACGTTTCGTAATTATAATCTGATACTATCAGGAAATTAAATGAATTTGTTTTCTTTCTACGTAGCTATAGTACGACCACAACAACCAACTCCTATTGTGTTACAGTAAAGCTCCTCAGAGTCTCACACACCATAATGAGAATATGAGAATTTACCTATCTTTATTACAACAATCACAACAAAATTGGGTTCGTTTCAATTTCACCAAGCACAAACAGACAAGTTTATTGATCATAATAACAGTGGAAGTCGAAACCACAACAAACAACTCGCAACTGACTACAACAACAACAAATTGAAGTTGCTGAGCTTTAAATGAAAAGATATTATTACGGCACTTCGGCATTTCTCTTTGCTAGTCCATCCTACAGTAAATACGACATGTAATGATCTTTCTATCTCCCCATCACACAAATTGATCAACTTTTATTACTATTTCCATTCAACTTATGCGCAGGTGAATAATCAAAGGAAACTAATGATAAGGCTACTGATTGACTTACGGCTTAAGTTTACACGAGTACCAATCAATCACTTATTCGATAGGATTCAGCTGTTTGCCCTCAATTAATTTGCCTATGATCCAATATCAATTTATTTCCTAGCCTTCAGTTTCCAGTTAGTAGCTCAGCTCAATTATCCGTCGTTTTTTATTGCCCGGAAATTAAACCAACTCAATAAAATAATAAATCACACCAACACAAATGCACATGCAAAATTATTTGAACTTGCACCCTTTTTTATATTCTTCTTTTTGAATATTTTCTGAACACTATAGTTTATGAGTTAAAATTAGCACACCAATGTTCGAGATAAGTTTTCTATTGTGAAAGATATCAGAAAACGACTTGAGTGAGTCCACTCTGTTACTACTTGTTATTAGCAATGTGATACAAGACTTATATAAATCGCTCTTGCTTCCATTTTTTCTGCTAACTTATTTTCAGGTACATACTTTTAATTCACTGTAATCCTGTCCTGCGTGTCTGACTCATTCTTTGTAAAAAAATTACACTGACTAGGCTGTGGCATGTATTACGTATGTATGTACAGTGTACAGCAAACATAATAATATATTATTGATGCTAAGTAGTTAAAGCACGATTAAGAATCTAGTAGTTTCCAATCCATACAAACGCAAAATATACAATCATGTCATTTTACTCCACACAACTTTAATTACAATAATTGCAAATGAGAATAACGTCTTGTAGCTCCCACAGTTTGTTTGACATGTTAGTCTGCCATAGAAAAGAACATGGAAAGATAGGAGAACACCTTTTATTTTATGTGTATACCTATTTAAGCGTCTGGCAACTAGAGTAGAACTACGATCTGGTGGCAGAAAAGCTTTCAGCTTAAGCCAAGATAAATTAATAGTTCTTTACTTAGTTGTACTAAAGTCTGTGCTTTGCGGCTGCTGTTCTATGACCTTTTCTTCCAGCCAGTTCCAGCAGAGCCGATACTTACAATCTGTGAGCTTATTGAAGGAAAACATAAAATTGACTGCTGGAAGTTTGTTTGGTGGCAAATAGGCTCTCTGCCACTTACGACCAACTTGCGACTGACATTGTGCGATAGAGCAGCAACCCATGTAGCAGATATGGAGCATAGAGGCTACGGAATAAATGTTTTCGCGAGGATAATTCAAATCCAACTGAAAAGTTTTGGATTGTCATGTCTTGGCCACGTTTTAAGACACGACATGGATAAACTAAACTAGCAAGACAGAGAAAACCTGATTTTTCTCACCATTATCATCAATCAATGATGAGATTTGATTACCTACTAGTTTCGGTTGGCTAGGTTGGCGCACTGGGCTAAAAGCATAGAGCACATTTACTACTAATGTCAATAAAAGAGGCAGGTGAACGAGGAGTTGACTACTAAATACTACAATATAAAATTAACGGCCAGTTAATCCTTTATCTTTCGAGCTAACGTAGCAAACGACCAAAAACATAAATATGTGAAGTATTTGACCCTCTTTCTTTTCTTTACAGTTACAGAGGCACGATATAAGTTTATAACTCGAGATTATTCTACACAATTTGCTCAGCTGAACATCCTATCATATCATTGGACTCACTCACGCTCCTGCAGCGCAACTAACACTCAGACTCACTCACAATCTCTTACGTCCCATCACAGCCCGCTACTAATCATGCCAAAAATTATATTTCCCCCTTTAGTCACTCATCCATTCTTTATTAACTTTGCAACTGTTCATTAACTTTACTTATCGCCGTAACTGTACGTTTTGCCTTTAAATAAACCTTTTCACAAAATGAAATAACTTACTTTGGCTTCTAGGAAGTTTTTAAGCATTAAATCCAACCACGCATTTTATGGGCACATAATATAATTACATCAATAAGTTTAGAGGAAGCCTATTAGTGTAGCTACAAATTAAGTATAGAACCCTTTAAAATTTACCATCAGATCAGGAGGTAAAAGATTTTTTAAATAAAATACTCAGGAAATATTAATTATTCAAGAACAGCTATAATTACAGTAATCATCTGCCGTGTGCTATAGGGTCAGCAATAAATATTAAAAAGAGCACACTTATGAGTAATGATACAATCAAGGCTTTTCATATAAACCCACCGCGCAACCAGAAAATCATTTCATTTAGGTAGTCACAACAAAGAAAATGAAATTGTACTACTGACCTTTAGACCTGATAGCTAAGAACCTTGCAAGTAAATAAAACAAAGTAAATAAATACGCTAAATACTTTGTATGTCAAACTTAACCTATCTTCCACAATACAATTGCATTTTTGATCACTTTAGCAATTTGGCAGCTCCACTATCCTTTTAATTATCAATGTGTAACGATGCGAATATTCAATTGTAAATCTATATTTTTACCTGTGAGTCTATGTACACAGAGATTAAAATGCCAGCCATTAGTTAATAGTATTCAACCTTTGTCCTCAAGCTCTTATAGATAGATATAGATAATTAAAAACCAGAAAGATAACATGCATTTGCATTATTATCTTTAATAGGCTCAGAAATACCTAAAAGGACCAACAATAAATACAAGTTACACTCAATGGGCTACTCTTCTCATTATTGCCTTGCTGGTCTTTTTTTTGCATTGATTCGCAATTTACATAAGGGAAATTGTTTAGCATCTATGAAAGTTTATGCATACACCATTGAATGTGTAAAGAAGAATTCTGTTGGACGTGATGTGATACCTAGTTCAGAAAGTGTACTAGGCAAGCAAGAAAGCAACTACCGCCATGTATCACTGCCTATTATTTATTATCGCTATACTGCACCAAGGTAAAAGTCACACAGCTACCTCGAGCGCTTAGCTCTTTAATGCAAATATAAACACTCACAGAACAGAGACTTCACTTACAGGCAACTCCTATCTATATCCACTAACTACAGAGACGTAAAACTTAAAACTCCTCATTAATTACAGTGTTGCATGAAGGAGAATCTTGTGCAGCAGTAGTGCGTCGGTATTCTTCGTGTCCTAATAGTAAACACTGTCTGTGTAGTTAGTTGATTTACTAGATGATTTAGAGGCTAGTTGCTAAACCGATCCCAAACACCTACTTACCTACTAAAGTACAACAGAAGAAAACAATATTGTTATACAGACTACTAGAGCCAAACTAAACCAAACTTATTTATTTTACTTGCACTTAACATTTTTTTAAATCCTCTCGCTAACGACTAATAACCATCCTACCATTTCTACCTACTAACGTCCAAACTACATCCATCCATGAATGAGATACATATAGATTCATCTTTTTACCCTATCTTGCAGAGATAGTTCATATGTACAGATATGATCCGTATAGAGAACTCTTATAATTATAGCTCAGTCCTATTAGTGTATTAGCAGTTCCTGCAATTAAGGAGACAGATAACTGCCAGCCAGCCGTATTAACGTGCGGCACAAGATGAATAATGTAATTAAGACGAGCTAACTACTCAAGATGCTAAAACTCTGAGGCCACAATCTTTTTCTCTGTTGTGCTTTATGATTAGCACAAATTATAGTCGTACAAAACACGAGCCGAGAATCTTTTCTCAATTTTTAAACCACAAACGCTGCTCAACTAAACTGAGCATTGTAATTATCCTACTAAATAGCATACGATTAACTTCATTGAATGTAAAACTCCTGCGTATAGCCATGCCGTGTATCTGCAATTGACAGTTTACTTCATCAAGTTCAACAAGTAGTCACTTTACACTTTGTCTTGTACTACATATTCTTCCCTGTCTCTCTGCTACAACAATAAAAACAGTACAACAACTATCACATGCTCATTCTTATTAGTGTCTCTCTCTCTGCCTCAATGACAATCCTGACAATAAGTTCATGCACCTAAACACTTAACATTTTTCTAGGTGAAAGTACAAGAGAGTTGGGATTTTTTATGCTGTGTACTTAAATATAAACATATGCATATCACTATAACATTATGAAATGGAGGCATTTAAAATTTTGACACGTACAAAGTAGTAGTATAGTAGTAGTATAGTTTAGTAGTTTAGTTGTAGCAGTCTAACTTGTCTAACTATATTTTTATTGTATCTTTAATGCCATGGGGGACGGGCAAAGGACTGTGGCAGAATTTCTGATTTCGTCAGTCTGTCCAAAAAAGTTTTTAGCATGCACAAGGCACAAACTATAGTAAACTAGTGAAATTACTATTCCGACGCAACAATCTACTCCCATATAGTAAGTAGCAGACTAAAATGGAAGAACAGAGAGTAGAATTACACATTGTACATTGTATAGCGCCAGCGGAAACCAGAGACAAATTAAATTAACAAGTAAACAGACAAGGAAAATCCTTTAGGGACTAAGACTCTGCAAGTGTTATAACAATATCTCTGAGAATATTTGCACATAGTAATGGAACTTTTGGCTTAATAGCCAATTTAAGCCTAAGTTTTATTTTAGTCAGCAATAAAACAATAAAGGCTACATTATTAATGGGGAATTGTATGTAACCACTAAAGGCCGTTTTAGTAAAATGATTTTACTTTACTACTGGGTCGTAGTGAAGTGAATAGGAGTTTTAGTGGCCAACTATTAACCATAGGAGATTAAATAAAGCCAGATGATAAACTAAGACAACAGAAAAATAAAACTGGCTACAGATACCTAGATATTGTAGATATAGTACTTGTGTCACGTACCTACTCAACTCAACTTTCAGTTACTCGTTTCGTTCACTCACAGTGGGATTGAAATGAAACCCAACTCACTCTCTTCCACATTTTTTTTCCTTTTAGCAACTAAAAATCCTAGTATATTTTACTAAATAGGAACAATTTGTTTTTGCCGAGTTAAAAACTGCAGTTAATAATAGTTACCACCATGAAACAGATTTTATCAACTTTTCCCTTGTCAGATAACAAGTTAACAATTCCATGCTATACTTACTCACTCACAATAAAACATTTTTCTGACTACTGCATTCTATTTACAATTTTCAACGAGTGGCTAAGTGTTATACTCCCATCGCCACACATTAAAATAACGTATTATTATTATTACTACAAGTATTTGCTTTATGATCCTTTGGTTTAGCAATTGGCAGGTAGAGCCCTGCCTGGCTATGCTATCTTGCATTTGTTTGCTGCTTTCCTTTATTGCGCTACGCTACACCCTTACACCTTATTGTAAAAGCACTTGAGAGAATACAACCAAAACAGCTACAGACACTGACACTGTCCGTTGTTAGTATCGACAGGCACAACTCGAAAACTGTAGAGGTAACGCACAAGTACACCTAAAAATGCTTTTTAATTCATGCTTTAAAAGCACATAATGCTGATAACACATGAACGATTCAGTTTCATGTGAGTAATAACACTAATGTACGAGTAGTACGAGTATATAACACTAGAGATAAGCCCCATTTTATTCCCTTGTCTTTTTCATGTCAGTAGTGCTCTTTTACACTGATAAGGGGCTACTTGCTTTGCCCTGTTGACGTGATAGTCAGTGGCCAGTCAAGTCAACATCCACTGACTCACCGTTACAAAACTAAAACGTACCTAAATAATTATAACTAACCTATCAAAAACAACAACCACTCACTCAGCTATCCAGCAATACAATTCTAAGGAAAATAATTATTCCAGTGAACGACAAGTAGATATTATCGATTGCCTTATTATGCGTGGTAGCTTATCCCAATAAACTTGCATATAAATTATAGTATACTTAAGTAGTTCACTAGGTTTCCTTACTATTTATATAGCTATAGTACTTATAAGATTTTACTCATCGTTGAATATCTTCACTGCTATTCTCTTTATTCTGAGAATTACTATAATTACGGAGTTGAACAGTAGAGTAGGCTAACAACCACTTTATCATACATGAATGACTTCACATTTTAGCTGAATATTCACTGGCTGGAATTGATTTAGATGATACACAAATCCTAGTCCGAAGGAACTTATCTACGTTTTGCATACACCTACTGATGCTATCTGCTGATGCGGAATAGGAAGTTTATGTCCCTGCAGAGGTTGCAGTATCCCTGTCTCAATTCTCAAGTTAAAACAAAACACACGTCATCACTAAGCTAAAACAAATCTAAATACATTTGATTTGATATATGAACTACATAAACTACATTCATGAGGTTTTATCTCATATTACTAGAAACTGTAGAAACTCGAGAGAAACTGATTTGAAAGGGAGTAGCTGGATCCTGTATCCTAACCAGTGCCAGTGAGATAACAATCTACAGCATGAAATAATTTCCTTGAAATAACTCCGTGCTAGTATTGAGGGCCTTTGAGATGTGTTTCACAGCTCTCGGGTTCTTAGTAATTGGAAGAAACACGTGTAAATCCTAACAGGAGTAATATATTCGAACTTTACTAATTAACAGAAAATTACTAGCGTTGAACCTATGCTAAACAGAAAGTAGAAACAGGCGTATAATTATTACACTGTCAATTCAATTCAACTACTTATACAAATACAGACCACTTCGAAGTCCAATTCAATCTTGTCTCTGCACATTGGGGTGGTGATAGGAAATAATAATCAAGTCTATAATATATCCATGTTATGTACTTTAGACTCGGAGAGCTTGAGAAGTTGAGACACTTTTAATTGTGGAATCCATGAAGGAAGGAGTATAATAAGTAAAACGGTTTCGTTCGGCTAACTCTACGAGATTTGACTAATGCATAATTGACGAGATGTGTTATAAGATATTTATAGCATATTAGTAGCTCACAGTTTGAAGACACACTTTGCTATTGACTTGTTCAGATGTAATGTGAGAAAGGAAATTAAATTGAAGCAGACGATTACCTATTTGAATGCACGGTGGTGCGATGGAGTGAGTTGATGAAATTATTTTATATTTATGTATGAATGAGCAGAGCTGTGTATTTAAATGTGTAGCTACTGTTGTAGGATCTCGGAAAACAACAAATGTAGTGGATAGATAGACACAGTCTGACGTGAGGGAAGCAATGTTGGAATGAGAGTGTTTGAAAAGAGACTGATTCGATTCCAACACAAACGACTCACATCATACGCTCGCATAGACTGCAGAATGTTCAACTCACCACGGTGCCTTACACCTAAATACAATAGGAGGCAGCCAGCCACGCCAAGATATAATGTGTACAGGGAGTTACTTATGTTTCATGTCTGAAAAGAGTGAGGAATAGTATGATGGTATACACTATCTGCTAGTGCTAATATAATAATACTAGACAGCCCATTGGCGAAGGTAGTGGTGGGTAAAAGTTCGGCAAAGGAAAGGGAGAGGGTTTAAAGTGGGTGGAACCCACATAGTCAAATCTAGCTGCGTTTG
>JABASI010006105.1:0-11307 GCA_019776505.1 Tomocerus nigrus
AGAACAGACTTCTCACTGTTATTTGTCAATCATTACGTCTGAATGAGCTCATAACTATTAAATATGGAAACACCAAAGTGCACATTCCATCTCACTGCTCACGAATAGCAGCCTATCAATTTATTCAAAGTGGATTTATGCTGCTCATACAGACTTTCAACTTGAGCGTGAATGTGTCATACGCTCTTCTTCTAACACTACATTATAATATTATACAGATAACCCTATTAAGAATCGGAAAACTGTAATATCGTTATTTCACAGCACATCATTTAATTCCGGTTTAAGAAATTCCTGGAAAATCACTTTCACAAGTTTTAGGCACATAAAAGTTTAATCAATTTAACTGTAGGAAAATCTAATGGGCCAGGGAAAACATTTTGTAGCATCTGTATATAGTTTGACATGACATTTATGAGTGACCATAAATGTCACATTATTATTGATTTGTGTCGATTGTTAATGGATCTGACTGATGCGAGACTCCATCATTCACTATACGTTTTGGTCCAATACCGAGTTACGAAAAAGAAACTTTTAGCTTAACGTATAGGTACTGCGCTGACCCCAGTGACCTCATTTTCCACCGACACCTTTCTTTAACCCCACGATCATAATGGAAACTTGGGTTAAATACCTCAATCCGTGGAGAGGTTATGTTGACAGAGGGACTAAACCTTTGGATACAGTAGCTGCTGGGCTGCTACTACTAGCTCCGCTACTGAACATAATACATATGTCACATTTATTCTTCTGCAACACCAATAACAGGGATGATTGAATAAAAAAATAAACGAAGAAAACTATTGTATCTAAAATGTTTGTGTCCGTAATTGCTACGATAATAATAGTGAACTGTTTGTTAGAAATGAAATGTAATGTCGTGTAAGAATATACCCTATGGTAGTTCGTCAGTTTCGGAAACAATTTGCTCTCAAAGAATAGTTAGGCAAATGGGAATAGATTTAGAACGGCCTAGTTAATATCTGTTTCGAATAGCATGGAATACGAGAAGAATAAGAAAGTAGAAAAGGTTATGTGTGTAGCGTCGTAGTACTAGGTATGTAGAGTATCTGGATAAGGAGCAAGAGGTCGGTGGCATATGTCTGAGAAAATGATTATGAAACATTAGAAAGGTCTCTGAGAAGGGGAGTTAGGGAAAGAAAGCTGGTAAAGTAATGCTAAACCGCGTCGAGGGAGAATAATATTAAGGAATTTGCATTTTAGTCGGAGAGTCTTGAGAATGGGAATGTTGGTGGGAGAAGGAGAGCAGGATGCATTGCATGCAAGATATTCATATAAAACTGTGTGCTGCTGGGAGTAGGATTTCGTTCCAACTATAGAAGTAGTGGTAGTGGCTAAGGATTCTGTTGAGATTCTTGGAATCTGTTCTCACGTCTTGAAATAGCTCATATAAATAGAAGCCTGCTCACCTTTGCCAAGGCACGGACCCCAAACGGAAATAACTGGTTCGCCTAAGTTAAAATGTGTGTTCACTTTTTCAGGTATTCTGTAGAAGGAGCAGGCTGGGGAAAGAAAAAGTCTTTATGAATGGGTCGGAAGGATAGGAAAGTAAGTAGGATAGTATTTTAGGAGTTATAAGGTCTGCCTCCATCTCGATTATATTATTGCACTGTCCCGCTGTTAACTTCTGTATGAGAATTCCTGGGGCTGGCGGAGCTAATGTTGTGTAATGCCGTGTACATGGGAATGTATAAAATGACACCGTAAATGCCATGCCATAGCATCCAATAGTTCTACTACTACATAGTCCCTACTTACTAGAGTAGTTATTCGACTCGCGAGTCCCCATTTCGAAGCGAGAATAAATTTGCCGAATGCAGAAAGAGTTGAAAGCTAAACGGGGCAAATCCTATGAGTGAGCCTAAGAAAAGGGAAAACCAAAGGAAACTAAAGCCGAAACGATCAAGCTAAAGCCTACTGATGTGAACGTGAATTTGAGCCTAGTGACTTGAAGTCTAACAAGGGAACACCAACGAAACGAACCAGCAGACTACTCAAACTCTAACTATAATATAACTGGATCCCGAACAGGACAGATAAGAGCAAAGCAACTAAAACCTGTTGACTATAAAACTATTACATATACATAAATACGTGTGTACCTAAAGGAAGAGTTCGCTTGAGTCACTCAGACCCGGCCCAGCCAGCAGCCCTGGCCCTGCCTGCCCAACCATCCGGCTCTTCAATGCATTACCTTATCCCACTTATCTATCTCTGAAGTCTCTGATACTCCCCGCCCGCTTCATACATACTCAAACTACTGTCTCCTCATATCTCAACACTTCTAACATTTAAAGACACCTACATACTTCTAGACTCCACAAGAAAAGACGTAATTGAATTTTTTAGTTGACTCATATTTTTCATATCAAAGAAAGTGAAGGCCCGTTTCCAATTTCCCCTTCACTCCACTTCCATGCACATCACTTTTACCTGTGATTCAATCCAATTTCATTCGCATGAATATCGACAGCCAACATCACTCCATCCATACATAGCCAACCAAACATATTCCATACACAATTGCCTGTCGGCCTGCCCTCTTTTCAATTCAAATGCCATACCATGCATACCTGTCTCCCACCCATTGTCTTACAATTCTGCACATGAATTTAGAACACTCCGACCTTTTTTCCAGATTCCAAAGGAAACAGAACATTATTTCTTTTATACTACATGTACTTTCCTAGAAAGCTCAAGGTGAGATCTATGGGAAATCAAAGAAAATATTCCACCCTGCAGTGTCTGCAGCTAATAAAGCTGCACGTGCATGCAACAATATAGCTGCCTACTAGAAATATGTTTGGTGTGCCTACGCTAGAGGATCCATCCAAATAGCAAAATTAATTGCAATTTGCAACAATTAATTAATTAAATCAGCGTAATTGGTCAGCAAGAAATAAAGAGTACATTCGTGAATTATTAATTTTTCGTTGAAAATTTTAATTGGAATTAAGATCGTTAACATTATTCAAAGCAATTTTTAGACTTATCTACCTTTATATCTATCTGCTTTTACATATACCTACTTCTTAACTATCTGAAATCTGATACACAGAAAGACTCAGAAAAATAAATGGTACTGAAAACGGTACCCATCTATAGCTAAGCGATTCTAGTGATTGTTTAACAACCATCTTTATATCCCCTCTGTAAATAGCTTGATATTAGAATGCAGGATTTGTTTTTGTTTTTCTATGGCTGACATTAAATTCCTTTTTGTGTTCTTGTGTATTAATGTGGAAAGAAGAAGGTACATACCGCATTTACGTTGTTGTTGTTTTGCTGCATATTGCATTGCAATGTGTAAGAGTAGGGACTATAGGGACTGTAGAATGTAAGACGGACAGTAGAAGGGTGAATGAGGTAACATTTTCAACTGTCGGATGCTGGATCGATAAAAAAGGCATAGAAACTCTCGCTTGAACAGCATCCTTCTCATCTCATACAATATAAATAGCTAGGTACCTGCAAACACTACACCTTGTGTAATGTGTACTAGCCAAAAGCAAACGTGGTGAAGCTATGAGTTAGATATTAGTAGTCCATATGTATATAATAATATAGGTATAGTTGGGCTTTGCTTATTTAACGGTATAAACATAGTAGGAAGGGACTCAGTGATCTTTGCATTGCGGCAGGGAGAGTAGAGTACTTAAGTAGATAGTGTAACGTGAGACGATGGCCATGTATAGAAAGTATAGGATATATTAGGTAATAAGATAAAATAGGCTTTCTTAGTGTATGCGTGATACCTCTCCGTCCATCCATCCATATCATGGCTGCGAGGAGAAAAAGTGAAGATCAGCAACCAGAGGGTCTGATGCTTGAAGGGGAAAGAAACATGAGGAAAGTGTGAGGAAGACTCAGTGAGGCTGTCTCTTCAATCTTCAATTCCCAACTGAACTCTATTTTCCCCTTTTAACTTATTGTAGGCTGTTTCTGTGTAATGTAATGTAATACAGATCCAATGTTGCGGCATAAACATGACATGCTATTGCCGTCATAGAAAATAATGGAATGTACGCAGAAGAGAAAGTATCAGCTCCTTCATTCGCACACCGTGACATGACATCCTCCATGCACTCTAATGCCAGGTGAGATGAGAATGTGATGGAGACAGCGCAGCTAAATTAGCACTAGGGGGATTTGATTTCACAAACTCAAAAAACTAACGTAGACACGTAGAAATTTACGCCTGCCCTACTCCATGCTCTCACTCACCTTCAGCTTCCCCGTCCAAAATATATTTTATTCCCCAGCTACCTTCTACTATTTACCGTTACTTGCTCCAATTTTACGATTCTCAGGACGTAGATAAGTATACTTTACGAGCTATGCATTCTTACTAACTGTGACCATGGTCAGTAGGTCACATTGAATTTTCTTGAATGCTATCCAATACAAAAGGACATAAAAATTTATGGTCACCTTCGTTTTAAATATCTTTACACTAGGGCCCCTAAATAAAATAAGACTACTAAAGTTGCCAGTGTAAATCGAGTCGAGATTTTAACAATATCATGCGCTGATATATCGATACTCTATCTTAAGCATGTACATATATGATAATATGCATAATTTTCTGAGGATATAATAATATGCTTATCTTGATGATAGTAATGTTATGCCAGCTATAAAATTGCTCTGTAAGGTGTATACTGTAATTCTGCGGTATTATTTCTAAGGTTTATACTCTTTATAGTTAGACTTACCGAATTCCTTATAGTAAAAATATGTAAAATAGTATAGTATAAGTGAAAAAGTATTGTATGAAAAGGATATGGATTTGAGATCATGCGGAGGCAGGTGTGCCGAAGAGGATGAGTTTGTCTCAGACATCGCACAGCCACGTCCTGGTAGATGGGGAACGGCTGAGAAATATTGTCTTCATCGTCTTCGACTTCCAGCTCCATTTTTAGAATTCACTCACTCACTGACTTGACTGATTTTGGCTGAGTTATAAGGAATCTTGTAGGAGTATGGCTGTTATAGTAGTAGGATGATAGTCAAGTGTACTTTTTTCCTCGGCGCTTCTGTTCTCTATTAGTCTGTGTATTTCTCCCGTTCCGCTCGTGTTATAGCTATTTAAACAATACTCGGGCTATAACTCTGGTGAACGACAACAAAAACTTGGTGAAGAACGAGATGTGCTCGACTCAGGCTGGGACTCAAGTAGCAGAATCTATTCTGGATAATATTGCCAGACAAAACTCAATAGCGAGGAGTTAAGTCAAGTCAATTCTACTTTGGAGAAGCAAGAAGTGATGTGTGTGTACTTAATGTATGTAGGTAGTAGATAGGTAGTAGTCGTAAGTATTTGAGTTCTATCTGTTGTATAAGTAGAAATACTAAGATGAGGATTTTCTTTTGATTCGACTTCTTAAGAGATCACACAGCGTCAAGCCGAAGAAGAAGGTAGAAGACCACCACGAGTAGAAGGTTCTGCGTTCAGTAGAAAATGAAAACCCAGTCCAGCGTCCAAATGGCATGAAAGAGCTTATAAAGAGATCTTTGCTTTTTAGCTTTTTCTCTGGCACGGATAAGAGAGATTTAGCTGGAACAAGGATTCGCCGTTGGAAACAAAACGGGAATCCTATGGCGTTCTCTGAATTCGCTGTAGTATTGTTGAATTATTTACATTGTGAATGAACTGAATTTCTTCCCTCAGTACTTCACCAGCACTTCCACAATGTTCCATTTGTAAACAGAGTATTTTTACGCTAAACTATTTCACTTTACCTTCCTTGCTACAATTTCTTTTTTCTTAAGTGTAGGGAATGAGTAATAGGTAGACGAAGAGAGGAAAAAGTACACAGAATAACTAAATGTAATTTCGTTAACAGTAAATAGTAGATGAAGAACTAAGATTTTGCAGCTACTTCTTATTTCCCTATTCCCCGCCCTTCTTAATCGCTACTTAGAATTTTTATTACAGATACTGGAAGGGACAGTGACAACACGCAACAAAACAACATTTAATGTTTCAAGAATGATTCAGTCTATGTCCTGTTACCCAGTGGGAAGAACTAGTACGAGTTCATTCAAGTCCTCACAAAGAACATTGTTTGTCAAGAACAAAGAAGAAATAAATTTACATTAGTTTTACCAAGTCTCAAGTTTGTCCATATGTTCTCGAAGAATCTTCTAGTTCTCAGATACACACATACTATTAGTAGTACTTTCCGACGACGACGACGACGGTTACGTCAAAGATAAAAGGTCAGCCTTGCTGGACAGGCAAGCGATGCAATTCAATGTTTCTTTGCCTGTGTCAGCTGGTTTCCTTTGCTTTCCCTGCTCTCAATTGGATTGAAGTGGATTGAATGGGATCCAGTGAGACGGAATAGTACCTAATGTCGAAAAGCAGTGGAATACACTCAAGTCACTGTAGCATGCCTTGTCCTACCATACCACATCACATTTTCCATGTTCCTTTTATCCGTATAAATTGTAAATAGAGTGCCGAGTGGAGAACGAGTCTTTTAATATCACTTTTATGCCTTTATAGTCGCAAAAAGTCAAAGTCAAGACCCAAGACACACACCAAACAAAATTCACGGATTGGATAACTGAACCAACAACCAACTGTGCAATAATAGTTTCACGATCTATGTCTCCCACTCTACCAATAGTTTTCTCTTCTATCTCAGGGATAGTCAATAGTAGAGTGGTAGCTTTTCAGGATGTAACTTTATTGTGGTGAATATTGTTATAGGCCTACTAGTGTCGTCTGTTAGCATTGACTTTTGCCTCCGAGCACAAACACTATTGTATGTAGCCACACAGACAAGAAAAATTGGATTCCAGAGGAATTCAATTGCAGTCAGTCAGTTCAATTCAATTGCATCAGCCATGAAATCATGACGAGTTGAAGTGGAAGGAAAAGAGAAAGTACTAAGCACACGAGTGCCCACTAATACATAAGAGTTGGATTAGCCTTCCCACAATCACTTCCCTATAACTAGTACTCCCATCCAATTATCACTAAGTGTATATTTGTAAAACCGTAATCTTAGCAGTCACTATTGTACTGAGTAAATTCAATTAAGTACTTGGCTAAATCACTATAGCTTTAATTGATATTAATTGAGATGATGTCTTTCACTGTCATAAGAGCATAATATTCTTAATTGTGTTTACTTTAATGAAGATTGAAAGTATTTGGAACTCAGTTTTGCTAATGACGAATGGGGAATTTTAGAATGGAGAACAGTCACCTAAGTGTATTTGTGCTGCTCCTATCCTATTACACGGTCAACTTAAAGAAAAGGGAACTAAAAGTGAAAAAATAGTAAAAAAAGAGAAAAAGGTTGAGGAACAAGTGTTGCTATCCTTGATTTCCTCGAATCTCAGTCAAATTCAATTGGGTTTATGGTAATTGGGGGGAATAGTAGTATGGTAACGTTAACTGCTGTAGAATTTCATAAGGAGATATTGGGGAAGGTTAATTGTAATAGTAGGTATGTATTTTCTAGGAATTGAGTGTTGTTTAGTGGGTCAGGAAGGAGAGAGTTAAATGAAGATGGATGTAAGTATTTAGTAGGAAGAAGTAGTAGTCTGTAGTCTGTAGTAATAGAGGAGCGTGAGATGGAACGCTGACTGGGTGAAGCGAGTGCCTTGTCTGTCTGTGACTGAATGAATGATGTGTGTAGTGTGTCCCGGCTAACAGTCAGAGTCGTACTGACGATTGGCTAAAATGAAAACCGAACTGGGAGCGAAAGGAATACACGGACTCTAAGCTTCCTCCCCGTCTGTCTTGTAAACTGAATGGGAATTCTCCATAATACACTCCGTTCGTTCGTGCAATGCCAACGAAGAAACGCAGAAAGCTAAGTTCCTCCTAACTAAAGCAATGTAAATCCAAAAAGAAATGCTTTTCTGTGTGTTTTGTCGTAGCATTCCATTAGGGCTTTTCTCATGCCATGGCTTTTAGCGTACTTCTGTAGTTAGCTTAACTTTACGTAGGGATGAATTCGAGTTTTAGAATCAGCCAGTTCAGCTCAGTCCATTTCTTAAGCAACTTCCTCCGGATACTGTTGCGTTCTCTGCCTTTAGCTGCGTTTGCTTTTCTTCTTTCTCTCTTCTTGTTGTGTACTTGTACATATGCCATCCGAGATTTTTTTCCTTTCCCTTCTCAAACACTGAACTCTGGAGTTAACTTTACATTAGGTAGATCCAGTAGAGCTAAATTCCTTGTGTTAGCCACTCAACTCAAGTCCCAACTCAAGTTCGGCTCAGCAATCTCAATTTACTATCTATAGTGCAGCTCAAGAGTCTTTGCATCTTCTTTAAGACTTCCCATCACTAGTTTGGTTACGTAGCATTGATTCTTAGCTAAGTACATAGCGTAAACTACGAAATTGTTAAAATAAACCATGCAAGTGTTTATTAACCTTATATATTACATTGTAGTTCCTATAATACTCCCTTACCTTCCCACGAAACCATGTTCCGTATCGAAAACGTGTCTTGTATTTACAATATTCTGCATATCCTATGGAATGTGTCGCAGTCCAATTGAATAATGCCTTACTAAATTAGTACTATTTATTTGGACCAAGAATTAGTTCCGGAATGTATAAAGGAGTTTCAGTACCACTGCGAATATTATCAAAATTCTTCAAACGACAAAAGATAGAAGTAAATGCTACGAGAATGACTGAAAGCTATGACTCACAATTTGTCGACTCATTGATCCGCACATTATATTGTGACTTATCATTATCTTTGCCAGTTTTGAAATCCCTGGATGAATAAGCTTTCGCAATTACCATGCCTAAAATAAGTCTTGCTCTTGCCAGATCAGCACTTGGATTTCCTCTTCAACTTGAACTACGACATATGCATACGACGACATGCATTGTATTCTAGACAAAACGGAGATGTAATGGAAAAAGTAAACGAGGGATAAAAAACTAGTTTTTTCTTTGCCATCGACATAGACTTCCCCTGCACTAATCGTGCATACAATACACTACACACTCCACCAGACTCACATAACTCTCTCGTTGCTTTTAACGCTGCAAATTTGAGTTAGGGTTAGGACTGTAACATTTGCACCGTAAGATTGGGTTACCATGATCCAGCTAAAGGAAAACGAAAAAGCCATATGCATGCCTAGTTGCTCTCATCATTCTGCATTAATTATTAACGTTAATTGAACCGTTATCAAATATGCGAAGATACTTAGTAGGGCTAGGGCTACAGCAGGGCATTATCGCGGAATTACTCATTCATATGCGACTGAGAATGTCACTAGCATTTAGTTAACAATAAATCCGGTTTGTGTATTAAAATCAAGTGACAACTGTGATGACAATAATAATTAATTATGTATTTTCTATTTTTACCTCACAATTTCATTTCTTGCAGATAGGTAGTGTATTTTATTATCAGTTAAACACAATAGCCCAGAACTACGTTCGTTTTTGGTTTCTCCTTATATCCAAAGTCAAACAGTTTGACGGTTACTCTAGGAAAAAAATTGAAGATGCATTTCATCTTGCTGAGCGTGCAGTTCATGCATTTTTGGATACATACCTATGTAACATAGCATTACATAAAAGAGCAGGGGGATATGTAGCAATTTCGTATACGATGTCAGCAGTGCAAAAAGTCCGAACCGAACGAGGTATACGATATGAAAATCCTGTGCAACGGTAGTGTTGGCTGGCAGAGGCAGTCTTGACTTCCAACTTCTCAAGGTACATGTACACATAATATCGCAGCAAGAATACCACACACGAACAAAAGGAATCCGAGTCTGCGCCCACAAATGGAGCTTTTGCTGTTAATGCTATATTACCATTGAATTGGAATTTCAATAGGGAAACGCATTCCTTGTATTCTTAGCTAATACGATAGAAAGTACTTATTTAAAATTATTAGGTTTCACTATTAGCTCTCTCTATTTCACAATAAACAGCCAATGTTCTAAATATGTTTGCAAACATCTTGTGATGCAGTAACACAATACAAACGGTAACAGTTGGACTCGTTGAGGTTTGGCAAAAATCGCAAGGGCTCCTTTTAAGGGTTCTCCATAATATTTGACATCGGTTACTGCAAGGATTTAGTTTGTATTGTAAATAGTCAAAGTCTATTTATAACCTTCAAGTAAGTATTTAAGTAGTTGTCCTCTGCCCTCTCTGAATTCTGCAATTTGACCTACGGAACTACACAACTCTTTTTATTGGCAATGCAATCATGGTAATCATACGTTGAGGTACGTATCGGTGCTATATTATATGTTTCATGATCACTAAAGTATCGTTGAAATGACTTTGTATGCAACCAATATGTTTCGTCACGCAATATTGTCATTCTCTAATGGTGACTATGCCTTCAGCATCTATGAATCTATATTGCGTGAACTTCGGCAGATGAAGAAATTACTCGAAATTTAATCACTTAATGTGACATGTTATATTACCATTGCCATTGACGTCAACAATGTAAAAGTGTAGTGTCAAACCACACCAGGTTAAAAGATGTACAGGAATAACTCTTCAGAAGCTTAGGATGCAAATTAATGATAATCGTAATTGTATAGGATGACAGGGCCTTGGTTACTGGCTAGAAAATTGTTAAGCTCAATTTAATAATTAATTAAGGAAAATTGAAAATAATTTCAATGATTAAAGTTTGCGACAATTTGCGTACAGTACAGAGTAGCCTGTCTCACTATTTAATAAATATGTAAAAAAAATACACAACTATGTTTAGTAATAGATAGCAACAGCAGACTGCTCTTAAGTCAATAGTGCCTGGATAGAAGTTTGCATTGTTCTGTTAGTATTGCATTATTTCAGGAGAATCAGTTCGTATAAAATAACATCAGCCAATATTTACTATGTATGTGTATACAAACCAGATGCGATTACATGTAGGGACTTGTATGTTTAACCAATTTTCTAAAATAAATTTGTGCCCAGGTCAAATGTATTTACGAAAAGTACACAAGATGTAAGCAATTCAAACACATGCAGTCACGTAGATAGCAAAGAGGCGAAACAACCTGAGCCGTAGGTAGCAAAAACAGTGACACTCAAAATTCATTTGCCTATATTTACCATAGTATTTTCAACACAATAGTAATCTCAAGCTCACATAATATTATTTTCCAACTATAACTACATACTTGCAAAAAGGATTCTCAAATATACGAATTATTTACAGCAGGCTAAAGTGTTTGTTATTACATTACAGTGCACCAAATCTATTTATATATACGAGCTTGATTGTTACTGACTGAGTGGGTCAGAACATAAACTTTTCCCA
>JABASI010006106.1:0-11302 GCA_019776505.1 Tomocerus nigrus
AATGCGCAATAATATAACACTGGAAACTCCTACACAGAATATTGAATATAGGTACCCACTTAATAGTGTTATGAAAACCATAAATCACAATTACATCTTATACCTACGATAAACTAATAACTATAAAGTACATTGAGTGCACACACATAATATTATGACAATAACTTTACAAAAATTATAAAATATTTCATTCACATGTAAATTGGAACGTATATTTCCCTTCCCATAAAACGGGGCACAGTGTACAGGAAGATCGAGCCATGGGTGGGAGCTGGAATTTGAAGATCAGTGCATAGATAATCCCTTTTCTGCCTATCTTTGGCATATTCTGTATTCGCTATAAGTTGTACATGTAGACTAGTTGCCAACAGCCGGTTTTGCTGTCCAATTTCTGTTATTTTTGTTTTCTAAGGAATCAGGTCAAAATTGATTAGATTAGGCAAAAGTGATTATATTAAGTAAACAAATTAACAAAATATTTTAATCAATTTTTAGGGTATAATGTAGCGGGCAAACATACCTCTAAAAAGTAAGTAAAAGTAAGGGTAACAGAGTTAAAGTTCATTTCGTACCTCTATACCGCTTTATTAATCTTGATGAGCATGTCCTCCTTGCGGTTCGCTCTCGGAAATTAACCGTGCCTTTGCTCGAATTAAAGTGATCGCCACAAAAACAGTTCCTCCAAGAACTACCAAAATTGTTACACAAGTTATCAGCATTTTTGAATCTGCGTCTCCAACTGGAATGTATACAGTGCTTCCTTTAGAGTTCTAAATAAGTAAAAATCCCATCATTAACAATTAAAAGAAAAAGAAACAGACATTTTAAAAAAGGAATATAATTTTTTTAGTAGGTAGTTAGTATTTTACCGATTTAAATGGAAGAGATATCCACAAGCAATTCGAATCAATGGAAGCACTATTACAAAGTGTTTCCTCCATGTGGCACTGCTCTTCTACCAATTCATGATTCCAGTTTTGGCACCGAAGTAACAATTTTGGTAACGGTATTGTGACAGGAACGTAACCCCCAGGATTAATTACTCCACTGGCGCCTCTGCTACTATACAGGCGGTGTTTTAGCCGAGAATGACTCAACGGCTTTTGATAACGAAAATGAATTGGCATTTTGACTTCAACAGTTGAGATCAAGTTCCCTGACAGTCAACAAATGAAAGCTCTATTACTTGAAATTACATGGACATGAAGTTACTAGTTACCCAATTAGGTAATGAATTAATTGAGTTGATTGGTTTATTGGTTTAGAGTTTAGGTAGCTCCATGATTTTTAAGTAATACATTCTTTTATTGAAATTACCGGTTGGAACTGCTTGCAACTGAACAAAAACTGTAGAATTCGATTTTGCAAGCCAAGCAGGGCTTTCCAAATCCGTCCAGTTATTTAAAACCCGAAGATAATTCCGCAGCTCAGGTATCCGCGCGATTTCATATGGATCAACAAATACATCTGGGGTCAGAGTCGCCAAAATTGCAAAAAGACATTCTCCATCAGCAAAATGCGTAAAGGGAATGATTGAAGTTGTGACAGTGACTTCAACAGTGTCTTCTAAATCTCTGTACAAACATTCATAATTTTAGAATTAGAATATTATGGACGTTTAGGTATGTTAAAACATTTCCCAATAAGAAATGCTAAAAATTACCTATGAAATCCTTCTTTGGTTATAAATCTTATCAAATTGGCATGCAATCCTTGTATAAAAGAACAATTCCGTTGCAAAATCTCATTTTGAACAAGATTATTTCCAAGTGCAGATGCATTGACTGAATAGCCAAAGAAGCATAAAAGTGATACATATAAAAGTAATAGAAATTTCCCCATTAGACTCATTGCTGAAGATGATTCCGAAAAATCACTGAATTAAAACGTTCATGTACTCAGTATATTTATTGCAAAAATTTTGCCAGTCTATAATATTTATTTTAACGCAATTGAAATATTAAACCCAAATGACAGTCGCGCCTTCCCGGCTCAATTATCTCAATATAATGACGTATTGTTTCATCTGAAGTACGTAGCGCTAAATTTAAAAATAAAAAGGGTGTAGGTGTATTGTGGAAAGAGTTTCTCAATCCTAACTTCTCCAGCTCCAAATCCAGCCCAGTTATCCGAGTTTAGGTTTAAAAACTTGGGTTAGTTGGGTTACCAAAATTCGCCATTCGTTTCTAAACTTCATCGGTACGTTAAAAGAAGCCTTTGTCGGCCCACCTGTCAGACTGATCGGTAAATTTCTTATTGGTATTTATAGAAATATTGCATATAATATATTCTTTATTTGTTACTTTGATTTTAATACGCAATACGGGCAATATTGAATTATGAATGAATAGGAATATTCGCAATTTTTTAGCAAAGTTTATG
This sequence comes from Tomocerus nigrus, assembly GCA_019776505.1. Taxonomy (NCBI): domain Eukaryota; kingdom Metazoa; phylum Arthropoda; class Collembola; order Entomobryomorpha; family Tomoceridae; genus Tomocerus; species Tomocerus nigrus. Next base: position 2,383 of record JABASI010006106.1, read on the forward strand.
GAATGGTAGAAATTAATTTAGGTAATTTGTCGTATGCAGTGTTTCAAAAATTAATTGGGAATTATTTTTCGCCAGGTTTTGATAAGACAACCTTCTGAACATGGGTGCATTTTTTGGCAAAAATAAAAAGCCACCGTCCCCTCCTTCCCGAATTACGGAACAGGACAGAGCAGTACTGGTTAGTGGAATTCTCCATTAAACGCAGAGTTCCTTTATTTAATTGAATTTATGTTGTAAATATTACAAATAATTATTTATTATGTATGTTAATTATTGTGTATACTTCATGTCATTATTACCAAATTAGACAAATCAACAAGTAGTGCCGTGTTTTTTTTCTGGTTATGTACCCGCGAATACGAAATCACATTGGCTAATGCCATTGTAATAGGGTACGATTAATTCTAGGAGTTGCCGTTTTTTACAGGAATCACTGTCACAATGGAAAAAAATGAACATTTGTATAGGATATCGCATTTTTTTGTGTGCCAAAATCAATAATGATACATGAATGTATATGTAAAAAGTATACATTACATTATTTGGTAAAAGGCCCATAAGTTTTCTCAAATCAAAATTATGTAATTAATTTCCTAAAAATATGTATTGTTCTTGTCTTTAGGATTTAAAAAAGCAAAGGGATCAATTGAAACAATACCAAAAAAATATTACAATTACTCTCGTAAAGGAGCGTGAATTAGCCAAGAGGTTGCTCCTCGAGGGAAAGAAAGAGTGAGCTTTCATTTTTGTTATTAAAAAATACATTCCGTACAAACATGTTCCGTTCTTTACACTGTCTTGTCCTCCCTCCCGCTTTCCCTCTAAAATAGCTTTCCACAATAACGTACTCAATATAAAATTATTAATGGTGTGTGTGGAGCAAGTAATGTTGTTTGTATTGTCTATTGTGTAAAATTCATACAATAACAATCACTTTTCAAATTGTCAATTAATTGCAGCCGAGCGAAATTGTTACTGAAGAAAAAAAGATTCCAGGAAAGTTTGCTGAAAAAATCCGAAGATCAACTAGATAACATTGAGCAAATGTGTTCAAGTTTGGAATTCGCTCAGATGGAAATGCAGGTAACAATAATAGGACGAATTTTACTCATTTTTACGAATTTATTTTGGTTATGAATATTAGTTCTTGATGCAATGCAATGGTTTGAATTTTTTCAGGTTATAGAAGGATTGAAAAACGGGAACGAGGCTCTTAAGAAGGTGCATGAAATGATGTCCATAGAGGATATAGAAAAGATCTTAGACGAAACTCGTGAAGGTATAGATAAGCAGAATGAAATCGATGCACTCCTAAGTAACAATTTGAGTCCAGAGGACTTAGAAGAGGTAGAAACGGAGCTGGAGAAGATCATGTCTGAAGAAAACGTCCAAATACAACTATCTCCCGATTCGGAGGTTGTCTCTCTGCCTGATGTTCCAGAGACTCCTCTTCCAGAATTGCAAGGTCTGCATTTATATTTTAACTTACTAATTACTAATAATTGTATTTCAATATTTGAAATTTCTAACTGTAATTTAAGTATCAAAAATTTCTAATTGCATTTTTGATAGTAGAAAAAGAGCCTGCCATCCGCAGAGCCGAAAAGGTCATGGTTGCTGCATCTTAAAAAGGCCAAAAGTAATTCAAGATGAACGCTTACTGCAAATAGCACAAAATGTTGCCTACTAACATAAAAAGTGCTCGTGCTGCTCTACTTTAAAATATTCTACGTCTTTTGCGGTAGCAAAAAAAACCTACATAATTGTTCTCTGACATAAAATGTTACTCTACTTGAACAAGTTTTCAACGGGATTGTGTTATTTTACTAAGATGACCATCAAATCCATTCACTTCTGATTGTTTTCTAGTTTTAATGCTCGTTAGGGGAATTGTCCATCAAAATTGTAGAATATGACGTTGTATGATAAAATAGTGTACTTAAGTAGGAAAGAATGTTAGGCTGTCTAAAATATAATTAGTGCTAACTCCATTAGGAATAAAGCGGCTATTAGGAAATAAGATACTAATATTTGTCAAAAGTATGTAATTAATGTAATCGTTGTTGCTGCCGCTGCCAGGCCAGGCAAGATACAATTTATAATTTATACACGGAAAAAGTTTGTATAAACTAAAGTCAAACAATCAATCAAAACAAGTGCTGTGCTAATAAAGCTAGTTAGCTGTACAACAAAATACCATTACAACTTACTAAATATACGTACTAAGATAATGAAAGTTTACTTTCGTACCTTCTATCTACCTACTACGTATAGTAATGTAAAATAAATACTATTCTGCATTAGGTGTAGCCTCTCGGTGTATAGCATTAGCTAAAATATTTTGATGCATAGTAGAAAATGTTATGTAAATACTAATTAGGTGCCTGTGCCTAAAACTCAAGTCAGATAAAGCTACTAAATGTATGTAACTCCTTAGACACCAAAATAACGAATTCCTAGGCGTTAGTAATTAATTTTATAGTTTGTAGAATTTTGAGGGTTATAATCTAGTAGTCACCTAATTGTTCACTGATATTAAATCCTACTTGTAATTAAAAAGCTATACCTACAGATCCAAAACTGTAAATAAGGAAATGAGCAGTAGACTATAAAAATGTATCTATCTATCTATCTGCAATTTGCACTAAGAATTTAGTGTGAAAAGATCAGATATGACTAGTGCTTACTTTCTAGCATTAAACTATGACTGTTATGCTGAGATGACTAATGATTTGACAGAGTATCAAAAGTACTGATCTGATATTATACTGTAAAGTGTAAAATAATAACTGAAATGTAACGACGAATTTCCCGACAGTCGGGAAAGTGGATGCGCTTTCATTAGGTTAATTAAATGTAAAAATTACTCAAGTCTACATGCAATTTAATTACACAAATATTATATCGTACCTATCCGGTATATTAATATATCAGCTACGCTATGCCTTCTTTTCCAAATATGTCGGTCTTTGTACCTTTTAAAGGTTTAATGTCATTATACATAGTGAATGATATTTGCTAGGCAATTAGATAATTAGAAATATTTGAAATAGTTAGCAAGGGGAGTACCTATAATAATATGAAAACTACTACTAAATTCCTATTTATGTTACGCTAACTTGGAATTATTACGGATCTGATAATAACCATTAGTCATTTGATATTTGAATGGTCCTTGTTGCAAATGTCTAAATGAGATATGAATGAGATAACAAATTGTAATTTCATAGTAGAATCCATTCTATATCTGTAAAAAAGGATACTAATTATTAATTATTATTATTATAGAATAATTGAGAATAGTGTGCTATTGCTGCTGGTGTGTGCTGCATTGATATAAATAATTATCTCGTATGAATGATTGTAATTAATGTAATGTTCGTTCGTACTGTAACTTTTGCATTGACTGTTGTTGTACGTAAAGGAAATGTACTATTCTATGTGACTATTATTATTGTTTGTAATTTGTAATTACATGGAACTGTGTACCATTCTATATTCAAATAAGAAACTTGCTGCCTGTTTGTATTGTTCTGTATAATTGCTATTGTGTACATTGTACATTCGGGCTTATTTGGCACACAGTCATTACAGTTAAATATATATGCATGCACGATTCCTCTTTTTATATGTCCAGTTTGTAGATATTAATTGCTTGCTTTGCCTTTTGGACATATTTAATTGCTCTTAATTCCCGTAGCTGCTAATATTGTATAGAAATCCGTAAGGAGAAATGGAAATTGGGTCGTCACTGTCATTTTTGTCTCAATTCTAATAATATTATTATGTTCCTTGACCTTTCCACGAATTGAATGATGAAACTGAAATGATAATTTTTGTTGCAGCTTGCATATTATAACCATTCAATTCATTAGATATTATACTACTTACATTTTGATGGGAAGTTGCATGTACTACGTCAGGGTTGTACATTGTGGCCTATCCTGGTAACCTAGTTCGCACGAGAAAATAGCCCTTTGCCCTTGCACGAGATTTATTGCCGCCGCGGAGCGGCGGCAATAAATCTNGGCAGATTGTACAACCCTGTACTACGTCTTTAGGTAGTCATCAAATTTAATAGTTATTTATAATAATATTATGGGTAGGCTAAAATAGATTGATAATTTATGGAAATATCCATTTAAATTACACCTTCTCGTCACAATACGTGCAAATTAAGCACATTTTACACTACCAAATATGTAAATATACATTAACTAATAATGTCAGGAATAACTGAGAACAAAACAAGCCTTTCTAAGACCTATTTGAAGCTTATGAGCTAAAAAAGTATCTATATACTCATGCTGCTACTATCATTATTATAATAAAAATCTCTGTACTAACACATACAGGAATGATTTTCATTTTACAAACTTTCCATTAAATCTACATATATTATAGCCTTAAGCCTTCACTTATCTTATAAATACCTACCCGCCGTTGGCGTTGTTAAGCTCAAAGCTATACCAGATATGATATACCTACACCAAAACAGTTTATTGTGTTTATAAAACGATAGCGAAATAGGCCCAAAAAACTTAGAACTTATTAGAACCGATTAGAAGCCCACAATATTATGTATAACTTCCGACAGAACAATAAAAATAATTATTGTTCCAAAAGGTTAGCTAACTAAGATCTGAAATCGTATTGAATCATTTCATTATTAAAAACAGACAGTAGGTACACCCTATTATATATTATACCTATTAATAAAACTTACACTTACACTAAATACCTCATCCCTACATCATCCAATAATCAAAATTGGAATTTGGATAATTCTAATAAAAGCTTTCAATACATTTAATTCCATCGGTGTGACTCGTATTTATTTACAGCTTCAATTTTCTCGAATTGTTGACACAAGAAAACGAAATTAATAATTTTTCATAATATTTCAGCAATTATTGTGCACTAATTAGTGTAGGTAGATTGAAATATTTAACTCATGCTGCTTAACCAAATCAGTCATTTTTTTTACTACTTAGAAATTAAGAACATGATTTTTATTATAACTACAAACTAATTAAACTATATAAGAGCTGGTATTAATTAAGTAGTTTCAAAAAGGGAAAAATTTAATAATTATCAGTACTAGTACTCATACAATTAAATACAACCCTTTTAAATACTAAATATTATTCTAGAGAAAAGTAAGGATTGAGCTTACCCCAAGATTTTCCGCTTTTTACAACAACAGGAAGCCTAACTAATAGTTTAAAACATGATTCCATTACACTACGTATTTCGTAAGCAACTTGATTTACGTGAGAAACTCTAACCTCGAACATTAATTCGTCATGCAGATTTAAAATTGGGAAACAAATAATTTCTCCAGGTATTTCCTGACATTTACCAACGATACGCGATGAACTTTGAAGATCAATGGGGCTCATGCCCCCTGGAAATAGTTTAGAAAATCGGCTCTGAATTTTTGTCATTGCTGTCTTTACAATATCAGCAGCTGATCCTTGAATTCGTGAATTGATAGCTTGACGTTCGGCTTGGGCTGTAAAATAAAAATTCCTTATTAAAACAAAGCTTTTCGGTTAAACGTTTTTTAAAAACATTTTTCTTAGGGTAAACGTAAGGAAAAGTGGATGTTTGTAGGAAAATATATTAAATACCTCGCTCTGCACTGCTGCGACTGTTAATATGCGGAAGATATCTTTTTCTTCCAGAGATTGTCTCAATATATCCAGTCTCTCGGCAGAATTTAACGGTATTGTCCAGAAAAACTCGAATCGCAGGATACGCCCGCATAAATTCAGAAATGTACAAAGAAGCCTCATTTTCACTCACTCCCATTTGTTCCGACAACGTTTTCGCTCCCATTCCATAAATTATTCCATAAATAAGACCCTTTGTTTCTTGTCTCATGCTCGATGTAATCTGCTCAAAAAAAATTTTTTTCTACTGTTTCTGCATTACATGTTACATTATTTCTATTTTCCAAAAAAATGTTATTCACTTCGTTGATGGGCAGTCGTTTCCATTTCGCGGCAAGAGATATAAAAACATCTGCCTTTTTGTCATTTAAAACTTTAATGAGATTTTTGTCTTCACACAAATGCGCTAAAATTCTCAATTCTACTTGAGAGTAGTCGGCAGAAACCAGAAGGAAATCCTCAGAGCAGGTTACAAAAGCATTTCTCATCGAGATCGTATTATTTTCCAATGCCTGTGAGACTGAGAAGTTTTTCATGTCGCTAATATGCTTCACTCCGGATTCAATACTTCGTATAAGGGATTCCATCTTGTTTCCAAATTGAATGCGGGAGTTATTCTTGATATCCTCTATTTCCCTTTCGTCAAAATCAATTTGAAGATCGAAATCTCTAGGGATGCATTGTATACTTGGCTCGGACATTACTACTCGCCCTGTCACAGTGAAATGAGAGTAAATTCCATTCACTCTTCCAGTCTTCACATTTCTTTCTTGTTGAAATGGAATTACTACCTACACATTTCCAATCATAGAATAAAATACTTTTATTCCAAATTTCCAAGTCACATGAAATCAAAATATATTGAAATAATCCAATATCAATAACCTGTTGTAATGCACTGGTTATTTTACGCCATTCCATAATCACACGAGGTAAGTCGTGATCTAGCTTCACTAAAACGTCTTTTCCAGTTCCTTTGCAATTTTTAGGCTGCTTCAATCCAATTTCATGAAATAAAATCTAATCAAAATTAAAAATTGATCAGTTAATGGAATTGGCCGTAACAGATTTTGTTGGCCGAATCAAAGATTACAACAAAATATTCTTTGGTTCTTTTTTGTCCCTGATGAGATGAGATGACACCAATTAATTAGCGTGTAAAAGCGGCCAAACGTTCCTTGTAGTATATGTTCGGGAACAATGACGATCGGTCGATAAGAGTAAAAAATGTAATCGTAGGTAGATATGAATTCATATATTATAATGAGGTAGTAAATCTTTACCTGACTGATTTCCTTTGATGAGCCTAGGTTGAATTGTCGATTAGCTAATTGAAAAGCTCTCAATTCTAGTAACGACGACTTAAATTGTAATATTCTTTTCAATTTCCCTAACTCCATCACATCCAGTTGTAATCCATTCATTTCCATTAGCATCAAGAACTGAGCAGAAGGCATCTCTACATCTGAAATTCGAAATGGATGTATAAAAAACATTACATGCTAAAGAATCAATAATTAATATTCAATCATTACAATTTATTATTTACTAGTAAATGTAAAATTAAAAATGGGTTTCACCTGTAAAGTGATTCCAAAGAGAGATATCTTCTAACTTGGCTTTCAGCAAGATCATTAGTTTAAAGGCGATGAAGGCGTCACTTATTTCCTTGGCCCATTTTAAAGTTAAAATCTTCTTATCCTCATAGCTCAGGTACATTGATATCAGCTTTTCTGATGTTATATTCCAAGTTTCATCTTCAAATCTCCATAACCATTGAGCAATTTTAGGATCCCAAACTTTATTTGGAAGAGGAAAATGTTGAAGAATCACTTTTCCACACGTTTTGACCAGTAGCTTCAGTTTCGTTTTAGCATCCATGAATATCACAGAACAATTTTCTACTTTGAACTTTTGAAACAAATCCAAAATTTTACATTTCCCATCATTTCTTCCAAGTTTACTTCTTTCCATTGTGCCATTTGTAGCCGTTTCCCATTCCATCGTCCAAATTGTGTCACTTCCATTGAAAAGAGCGATGGCGTGTTTCCTATTGTCTTCTGCTGATTTTTCAGGATTTAACTGGTGACGAACGATATTGGAGCCAATTCCTGTACGAGCTGTGGAGGAAGATTCTTTTGTAGAACGAGTTTTAATTCCAATTCCTATAGGATTCTGAGAATCAAAGAAACTCTTAGGAAGATATTCCGGACTAGAGATTTTAACAACTTTTAAAATGTCTCCTCCAACTTTTTCCGAAAATAAATGCTCAGGGGGAACATCTTTTAGCAATCTTGACTTGCTCAATGTTATACTCGAACGAGGAGTTACGACACTTCTTAATTGCTGTAGTCTTGAAGAACAAGTTATGCTTTTGCGTTTCGTATTAGTTGCCACGCTTGTGTCTTCTAATTCTGAACTAACGTCAAAAATTTCATTTGATGTTGATAGATCAGCAGTTTCATGAACATGGTCTAAAGCTTCCTTTTCTAAATCTGCAAACATATCTTCAGATTCGAAATTTGTATCTTCAGCAATAGCAAGCATACCGGCTGTTAAAGATTCCGTTAGCTGTTTGACAGAGTCTGCTTCTTCTGGTTGCACCTCTTCACACTTCGCTGTTACTGGCTCATTCTTAGATATATTTAACGAAACGTCCATAAAGCTGGCGATAGAATTAAAGTCTTCGTCAAAATTTACATTGCTCAGTCCGTTTAAATTTTCGTCAAGTATTGAAGGGCTGTTAGCAGAATTTTCAAAAATATCCATTTCTTCTTGAGACTCATTTAAATCTTCTTTAGCAACAATATCTTTACTTTCTTGAACGCAAGATGTTTCTAGCTTTGGATTTTCAGATTTTGTAACATTTACTGGTAAAAATTGATCTGAGCATTCAACTTCACATTTCGGACCACTTTCCATTATGTCTGTCAACTTTCTATCGTATTTCTCCTTTTTCTTTTCAACTTTTTTTATTTCGTTCGAAGGGGGCATTGAATTGATATTTTTAAAAACACTGTCCATAGAATCCGCGAGATCATTATCAAATGTGGCTACGGGACGAACATGATCATCAGAATGCTTCAAAATTGTAGGGGATTCTGAAAAAGTCGAATCTCTATCTTCTTCCATAGGTTTCTCCGTCTCACTTTTCTCCGAGTCGCTGCTTTGTTCATGAGCATTTTCCTCATTAGAAAACGAGTTTCCTGAATCGTTGGAATCTTCATAAGAACGATTAGGCTTTA
>JABASI010006107.1:0-11301 GCA_019776505.1 Tomocerus nigrus
AAGAGGCTTGTTATTTTGGCTGAGGTAATTCCAGCTTGAAGCCCATGCACATGGTCTATGAGTCTATGCGAGTGAGTGAGTGTAGAAAAGCCTTGCACAATGTCTTGCTTGGTTAGAGTTGTACTAGAATTGAGATTGAGTTTCATTTTCGTTTTGGTCGTCATTTCTAAACATGGCCTTCAGTTTAATTACATAATTGACAAGAGATGAATAGGATAGGAATCATCTTGAAGACAAAATGCTCGCATTGGTTTCCTCTACTAAATAGTAAATGGATACTTCCAAGCTACTATATTTACCAAAATGACTTGGAAAGTCATGTTCCCTCACACCATCTCTCTCGTGAGTCATTAAATTATATTGGCAATTTTTGCTTACGTGTGCATATCTACTGCATACTATGAATTAAAAATGATAACTAACACAAACATATTAGGCATACATACGTTAGGTATTTAGGTGTTCTATTTACGTAAGGATGCTAGTAACAGGAACTGAAGGGAATTAAATTAATAGACATAGCAAATGCGCAGATATGTCCGTGTATTTACTTAGTATTTATTATTCTTATATGAATATTCTTAGGATGAGGGTGCTAGTAACAGGAACTGAAGGGAATTAAATTAATAGACATAGCAAATGCGCAGATATGTCCGTGTATTTACTTAGTATTTATTATTCTTATATGAATATTCTTAGGATGAAGATTACAAGAATTAGATGTATAGGTAAGGGCTTTGCTTACAATGGACGTTAAGTTGTTGATCGACGCAAGGCGAATAATGAAGAGATATATAATACTTTAATATGATTTACATAAATGCTACAATGTTACAAATGCATCAGGTTTTCTTCTTCTCTCTATTAGTTTGTCTTAGTTAGTACTAGGGTCAAAAGGAACATAATAACTTAAGACTTTACGAGTCACGTTCGCCTCTTTGTCTTTACATAGTTTCATAAAATGGTTTCGCTTAGATTTCTCTTCATACTATTATAACACACACACAAGACTTTGGTTCTACGATGAACGTAGACAGTCTGAAGTGAAGACATCGTACAGTACATGATATTTGCATTAATAATATTCTATGTACTTCTTATCACTATATTATCCACCAATTGCACGGCACACTGGAGATCATTATTATTATTAGTACCTATGTAGTTAGTAACTGTTTTATAATTTTACTTGTAAAAAGCAGTGAACAATAGGATAGACTATAATAGACAGCAGCCAAGCCAAAGACAGCTGCTCATCAAATCGTGAATCACTTTATCAAGTTAAGCAGTGAAGGCAACATTCGTGATTGAGGAGTCGCATTTAATTCTCTCTGAGTCAGTGAACATTCAACAGTGCACATTTATAAATCTATAACAAAATAACAAATCAAAAACAGTCAGGTCAGGTTTCAACAAGCTGAAGGTGCAAGTGTTTTTCTTTTTGCAAATTTCACATCCTATAGACATTATGTCCACAACGGGACCGAAAACTAAGGTAAGGCTCCGACTTTTTCATTTTTTATAGATTTAACAAATTCTGCTACCTACTCTAAAAATTTTTTTGAGCAATCTGCTAAAATCTTCATTTGAATAGTGCGATATAATACGTATAAGAGATTTTCCAGAACTACTACTAACCCCTATTATTAGCACCCAATCTGTTTTTGCTTATTTATACTCATTAACATATTATTAGTAAATGTACCCTTTGTTTGTTAGCAGCTTCTTGTAAATATGTTTGTATATATAAGTAATAATAGTAATAGTAATAAATCAACTTTGCCAGCAGTAATGAGCGTGTGCAAAATACACAACTAGTTTGCCTCCATTAAGTACGTAGACGTAGAATCCGTAAAAATTCTGTGAAGTTAGTGGACTATAAAGGGTAACAAGCGATGGGAGCTGCTTCGTTGAGGGTCATTTGTCTGGATCTATAGGATTGTCGCTAGAATGAGACGTTTTATCTGCTGGAATGTCAGTTGCACCATCAATTTCCTCAGTCGAGTTTTGATCTGCCAGAAAGGATTCCAAGTCTTGCGGATCATCCTCCAGCAGGATTTCCTCTAAACTTGGGGTAGAAGCCGTCGTAATTGTAACGCCAAGTTCTACAGTAAAAATAAAACTTTTGACATCTCTGCAGTTTAAGGACATTTTAAGCTTAGTGCCCGTTCCATTTCCTCTAAACTTGGGGTAGAAGCCGTCGTAATTGTAACGCCAAGTTCTACAGTAAAAATAAAACTTTTGACATCTCTGCAGTTTAAGGACATTTTAAGCTTAGTGTCCGTTCCTCCGTTAATACATACACTAGCTATAGACTTTCAGTTATCTCTTCTTTGAGTCATCGCATCGTCATAATAATATCATTAACTATTATTTGACACTCATTTTTATATCTCCTCTCGCACCTTCATACAAAGCATTACATCTATTAGGTATCTCTTAATATTTGATTAAAGGTAGCCCGATGATTTTGGGGCAATATGATACTTGTAAAATACAAATAATTTTTCAATACGATGGGTCGACAAAACTCGTTGAGCCATGTACTTATTGTTTAGTTTTTAGCTTCATCTGTAAAAAGTAAGGGTATCCCCCAATTTTTACTAGGTAGTGACTACGCTGCTGATTCGGCTGACTACCATAACACTATTCTTTACTTTACTTATTAACGTAATTCTATTGCACACTTACATTAAGTTTATTATATCTAGGTAGTATTGCATGTTGCAGTAGGCGGTATAAAATTATGGTAAACTAAATGATAATGATATGATTTCCTTTCTTACTTGGAATAGCTCCTTTTGCCTTGAATTCATGTAAATCTTCTTCAAAGGCTTCTTGGAAAGCTGCCTGCCTTTCTTTAAGTTGAGCCTCACGTTTTTTCTCATACTCGTCAATTTTCCGGAGATGTTCTTCAGTCAATTTCTCTGAAAGTTAGAAGCAGGGGGTTGAGAATTATAATGACGTCAAAAGAGAGTTAATTGTGACGCAATGTCATAAGTTGTACGTGATGAAGAAGGGATTCGATGGGAAATCGTCATACATATATTCATGTCCATTTCATCACAATTAATTGACTGAAGTCTACGTGGTTAGTTGATGTGCATCGCTACTTGTAGTAGTGCATTAGGATCAAGCAAGGTCCCAACCTGGTTGTGGTTAGTTGATTCAGTCACGAAAATAGGTCTGACCTTTTCGTGATCAGTCGTGGGACATGAGAAGAAGAGGAGTCAGTCAGTAGTAGGATTCTAATCTAATGGATGTCTACATTTACGATAGTGATTTTCTATATGATTATGATCCCACTGATTGTTATTGCTCGAAATGTTTAGTAATTGTTTCTCTAATTCATATGGTTTATATGAAATTGATAGATGAGGGATATAGTATTCGATCGAAGGACAATGAGCCTTTTCAGATTGCATTAATAGGACAAGTGGAGGAGTGCTACTTTATAGAAGCAGAGGCTTACTGCTAATTGCTGGTTAGACTGACAGACATTATTAGAAAAGAAGGCAAATCGCGTGGTGGGTTCCTGCATGCAGTCGCAGTCTCATCTTCTCGTCTTATTAAAGTCAAATTATATTAAAGTAACCTTTGAGGTCTTCAAGTTCAGAGGCCCTTTTCTCTTGGTACAATGCCAACTGAAACCGATGATCCAGTTGCTTCTCGCGAAGTTCTTGCGTCTCTATCATGTCTTCCAACATGAGCAAAGCGTCTTCCGTCTCGTCGAACGAACACTGTACATTCACTAGAAGAGAAAATAAAAATAAACAGAAAGCTCACCAAAAGATATACACTTCGTGACTTGTATCACTTTCATTAATCTCCTTTCCTCTCTTTTCTATTCCACTCTCCATGATGAATTAAATGCCTCACAATGCTCCATTCTATCGCTCTCGATTAGCTAACGTCAAAAGTGACTGGAGGAAGAAGTTATATTTACGCATTCCATGTATATTATCCTTTCTCCTCTCTCATTTCGCCAACAAAAACAACTACTTCTCTCAGTTCTCTCCATTGTCTTCCATTCCCCTTTCAGATTTATATACTCAGATTCTCGATTTGACAGAACGTACTCATGCACTCTACTTTCTATTTCGTGCAGGGTCATAAGTTATCCTCCCTACATTCTACATTTATCCAGGTACTGTCTTGACTTTATGTAAAAGAGCAAATCTACTACATGTATCCCAGCATTATCATCCTTGGGTGGACACAATGAAATTTTACTGAGTGCATACCTACTGCTGCTACTATGTGATATAATATATTTTATTCAATTGACAGTCGCTAGTCGGAGCACAGACTCGGAAAACTGCACAGGGTTTTATATCCTCCGTAACACACATTAATACAATGAATAACAATAACTATTCAATCAGGACAAGGTGCATGGACTATTTAGTTAGGTTTAGTATATGCAGAATCCCAAAGCAAGTTGCTCGTTTGTGTCTGTAATGTAATTCGTATTAGATACACACGTGCAGCAGAACAGACAGACAACCTATTATTTATATTAGGTCCTGTTATTATTCTGTATCAAGGAAGGAGCAGGATATTCCTAATAAAAGAGATTACTAATACATATTAAAGTTGTACTCTACTCAATTCTAGCTAAGCGTACAAACTAAGACGTCATAGATGGATATTGAGACGTAGATTCTGATTACAAATGGCAATATTTAGAGTGGTTCGCATTTATTTACATTTATTCGCCAAATAAAGGAAAGGTCAACGCAATTGACTTACGAATAAGATCACAAACTTCTTGCACTCCATGGACTAGTTGTGGGATTAAAGCCAAACAGTTGGACAACTGCCCGACTTTCTTCCATTGTGCTTCGTAATTTACATGAAGACTTAGAATTATTTCGTCTACCTCCTGAATGCCGGCGCGATTCGTCCAATAAAACACACATAGTCATAAAACAGAAAAGGGAAACTCAAATTATACTTTTTATATATAAATTATAATATTATGCAATGCAAGAACATATTGCATACTGCATAATACATAGAGTAGTAACGAATTGTTAAATTGTTATTTCATTTCACGACTTTGACTCTCTTCTCTGTGATGACGTAAGAGAATGTTTAAGATCGAAGAGGACTGAGAATCTCTATCGCACAATGTGTACTTTGGGGTGAAACGCACACTGCTATGCTGAAGCGGAATTGAATATTTCATACAATTACTCCACGGACAACATTCAAGTAACACTTTCTCTTGATTTATTTATTCTAAAGTAAATTCTTAAAAGGATATCGAAGAGCTAATTTCAATAGCTCTGATCTGTCAAACAAAACTAACATTGTTATGTTCTTTGAAGTTCAGTTTCATTTAATTAGCTTTAATGGTTTTACAAAGGCCTTCCGGCCTTCTTCATAATTCCTATTAAACATTTCCTTCACGCGTCTACTTATATTTTCGTGAACGACATTGGCAAAGTAGGGGACATTTGTTAATTGCTATTTGGTGATAAATGTAAAATAGAAATTACCACAGCACATAAAGCAGTGATTTCAGTCTTGCTATGAATATCTGCCCAGTAGCTTTGATACCTCTCCAGAATTTCGAGGCCAGCATCATAATTGCAAACATCCTTCTCTCCCTTTCGCCTTTTACTGGCTTCTTTGTTAGCCTGCCGATCCAGCTTCAAGTTCCGAAGGCTAAATCATTTTCAAAGACCCAAACTTCAATTTTAAATCATCTATCCACAAGAAATTATCAGTTGTGAGAAAGTCTGTAGTCCGTACATAATTCCGTGCATGTACAATACTCGCTATGCATATAAAGCGGTTCATGTGCCATTGGTTAAAGTTAATATCAGAGGATCGTAATAATAGTATTAGACCACCAATTATGTAGAATGTTATGAGAGTTATGAATGTCTATAATGAAAATTTGTCGACTCGTGCAGTATTCAAATTCAAATTGACAGACATAATGCCCAAGAACATAGAAACGTATAATATTCATATTATGATTCCTTAGTACATTTTTCTATTTAATCTTATGATAATAATATTTAATTTACATTTATGCAATAACTGTATAATATTATATTATCTGCTAGAAGTAATGTCATTTACTTACCACCACTACTACTACTGTATAAATTTAATAGATTTTTTTTACTTTGATGGGTTACCCATGCCAAGTACGAATAAATCACGTTTACCTGGTGGTGATTTCCTCCTGTACATTGAAAAACTTCTCCTTGAGCGAGTTAAACATTGTAAATGCAGTTTCACAAAAAGAGGTTAAGGTTATGTGTCCTATAGTCTTTCGAAAACAGTTAGTCCAGAATTATTTCACACTTTGTCACTGTAGGTAGGTACACATGAATCATTCGGTGTTTTTATCAAAGTACACAACCAAGAAGGCAGTTTACACAGATGCAGACGCCAGAACATTCATCAAATGACAAGAAGATAAGTAATCACAGCTCATCACAAGAGCAACCATAAGTTACAGCAGTCGAATTAAATAATTTTATCTCCCACTTTCTTCGTATCAGAATCTGGTGCAGAGAAGTAGGTTTGATACGCAGCTGCTTCTGTTTCACATGTAATTAAATTGGCAGTTGGGTAGGAGAGGAAGTAAAATGTAGCGGTTGTGAGCAATTATATATATAGACTGGAATGTACTAATACGGATGGATGAATGTGGAACTGATTGTGAGAATTATACTTTTGTCTTTTGTGAGGACGTGTCTTCTAATGTATTTTTGTAGTTTATGAGAAATCCCAAGGCACTAATGAAGACTCTTGTATGGACGTTGACGTAAACAAACCTCAAAAGCTCCGCTGCAAACAAAATGAATAAATATATATCAACTCCTTTAATATAGGTACATATATCGTCACATAGACATCTGAAATTGAGCAATTGATGGCCTATAATTTCAGATACACAATCTCCATTACTCTGATTTAGTTCAGCAACAGAGACTCAATACAATACAAATTGCTCACTACACATTCTCATAAAGCATTTAGGTACAAAAATATGGATAGAATACAATGCCCACACATAGCATAGTCTTCACTCTCACAAATGATAGTTATGTTTTATGTTGCCTCTGTTAGACTGTTAAAGACAACCATTTATTTTTATGGATTTGTGATGCAGACACTCGGCAATCTCTATACAATACATGATCATTAAATTTCAGCTCTGCGACAATCATCCTTTAAATGGTAGTGGTGCTAAAACTGCATCAACTGAAAATCCACGGAAGGTACATTCTTTTAGGGCATTATAGTAATTTCTACTCGTTATATATAATATTAACCAACCCATTTTTCATTTTCGATGCGTAGAGATCTACCGCAGATTGTATAGAGATTATTAGCAATTTTGTCTATTCAAAAGCGTTTAATATTGCCTCTTTCTCTGGGGACGTCAACCTTGAATTCTTATAAATTATTTTGCTTTCCTGTGAAACGGGAAATCCAAAACTAATAATATTGGCACACACATTGTCGATACCATCCTCGATTTTAATTCCAAGAAGTCTAAGCTAACTGGAAGCCTTTTATGAAATGACAATAGGCCAACACTCTTCATATTTACTTCAACTTTTGAGAAATTAATTAATGTAAATTACTATCATAAAAGGGAAGCTTTAGTACTTACTGGTTATTATTTACAACCGTGTTAATTTGGTATGAAGTAGTATGTCCTAAGCCTAACAAGACTCCACAGAACTTCAAAGGATACTTAAATTGTAGTTAAGGTAGTTTAATGGATTATTAGCAGGTAGTATTCATAGGCTACTGGCTATAATAATAGCAAAAATGCAATTTTGATTGAGTCCTGGTATTGAATTATTTTGTTTTTCCAGTCAGCCTGTCACTTTCTCTCTGTGTCCCATTTTCTTCTTATGCCTGATGAAATAAAAACAATAATGATTTTAACAATATTGATGTACCTACTCTTTACGAACTATATTTTAATTGAATTCTCAATTTCTCACTGCAACTTGTATATGAATAACCATGTAAAGCCAACCTTCAACCTTATTATTCTTATCGATCGTTTAACGCCAATATTGTTGACAGTAATGTTAAGTGATTTATTTCGTTTATTAGTTTGTACTTTTTACCACTTGTTATTTACACTTTCACTCACTGACACAACTTACGCAATATGCATTCTATGTACAATAGTTAAACAGGCAGAGCGACAATATCAGTTAAAACCGACGAACTTTTGCTTTACTACAAATAAAACATTCCACACTTAGCTTAGTTCTTAGTTCCACTTTACTATAGACACACATAAAAGGATCTTATAGTGAAAGTTAGGAATAGATGAGGAAATTAAAGGCGTTTACCGCAGTTTTAATGAAAATATTGATTAACATTATTTATAAGTGTTCAGATTGAGAGGTTTAGGTTGAAGTATGTACGTTCGTGCCAAAAGTGGTTTGGGAAGCCACGAGGGTAAGGGCACAACCTACCTGCTGATGACGATCAAGCAAAACTATGCAACATACACACGTAGTACATGCATACCACATACAAACAAGTATATAAAATCATTGCCATTTACTTACATCCTAATGCTAAAGGTGGCTCAGTGAATGCTCATAGGATGACCCATACTCGTGTAATTTTATGTGGATAAAACAAAGGACAACCACGATCACGTACTGTCATATATCCTTCCATTGGAAACTAAATTTTATCATTCCTATGTGAAGTGAAGTGAGATGTTCAATATATATAGAATATAGATATAGGTCGCACATGTAGAATGCAGTTCTAAAATATTCATTTATTAGATAAAAAATTCTGCTTTAATTGCAGTGACTAGAAATGTTGCAACTTTTTTTGTAACATTTCTAAACATTTCCTGCTTTCTTGTAAATTAAAGGGAGAAAGTTTCTTTGAATGGATATTCGTATAATATCCAAAATAGCATAAGTTTGCCATAAGGTTATCTCCAGAAATTCTTTTTTAAACTTTTAGTACACACCATTACCGCACTTCCTTGTGCCTGTACAACATTCATTGAAGCTCAAATTATTATATTATGATAGTACCTAGTAGAACACAGTCATAGAAAACACAGTAGTGAATTTAGATTTCCTATAAAATTGGACGATCTAAACAGTTTTATTTCCTGTATACTGCACATTTATTGAGATGTAGATGTGCGCTACAGTCTACTTAGAAGCATAAAAAGGATTTTTTTGATATCTAGGAAACGAAATTCAATAGTATTCATTTAATTTCCTCTTATGTTTTTATGTTTCGCATCTATGAAGAGATACGAAGTTACACAATTGGTTGCTGTTGCTCAAGATTTTTATGTCTACTCGTACATATAATAGTGAAACAACATTTACAATCAAAATAGGCGGTTATGTAGGTGAAGTTTTACTATTTGTTTACTATTTACTTAGTCAATAATATTATAACCTAGGTATAAAAAATATAATTTTAGATATGTTGATATATAGTATAGCACAACTTTCTAAAGATTATGAATGAATCTTTTAAATCTAGTAAAAGCGGTTGACAATTGAGACATAAATAAACCAAGTATAAGTACACACATCACACAGGTCCCTATATAATATTGTTGAAACTTTTCATAAGTACTGTACAGAGTCAGTTCATATTTTTGGATATACATATACACAGACAAATATATATGTATAGTATCTGCGTGGTGCACAATTAACTGAAAATGTGGTCAATGCACACGTACCAATTTCTAATACCATTACATTTAAGATTGAGTGCATGGATCATCATAGCATTTTATTTTCTCACTTAAAGCTTCTGACGTAGATGCAAACGTGCTAGAATAAATATTTACAAATTTTGTTACCGATTTATAGCTGTTAGCTTTCGAACTATACGTAGAGAGGTTGGAAGCTATTATTCGCTGACTCTATCGTACCTTGTTGCATGCTTTCAAAAACACATTAACATCTCTATCGTCCCAATGTCCGAAATCACGGTTTATTGTAAAGGATAAGATATACCCAAACATGCCGCAACTTTTTTAGGTTGACTACGTCAACAAAACAAAAAGCCGATCAGTGAGAAGGTCTTTTTTCCTATAATATCATCATGTAATTGCGTAAATTATATTATAATATACAGTGACGAGAAGGTTTAGTATATAGCAGATTCATACTGTGTAGAATATGCATATGTATATTGGTAAGTAAGTCAAGTTTACTTTTGGATTTGCTTCTGCTTTTCCTCGACCTTTCATGCCATATGCCATTTTCTGATGGCTTTCTATTGTCATGCAAGCCCTAATGAGCAAACGTATGCTAGAAACGATAGCTACAGTATGATTTCTAAAATTTTGCATAGAAAATGTTCTTGTAACGCATTTTATGTACTACATTAGTACATGTATAAAGTATAAAGCCATTTAATTGTCCAACAAGCTGTAGTATGTTTTTTCAAAATTGGAAGTAGCTCCCGTTGACATTATAATATACCAATAGAAGGAGATCCTTGGCTCTTGGCGGGAGCAGTCGACTTTTTACTAAGAGCTCAAAATTTTTAACTAGAATTTTACTTTTGATAATATTTTGAAACTTATGACAGTAAATTATTACGTATAAATACTCGCCGTAAAAAGTACTATCTATAAACATACAGTGAACCACGTATATCACCCGGTCCGAGCAAAATTTTGTAAAGCTTAAGGCATAACAAGGAACTGCTTGGCCGGGCGGCCTAAAAGATAAGTTGAAGATATTTACAACTACTTGATCTAATACTTCTTTTTAACTTCACTACCAGAATCATAACGTAGAAAACCTATTCATAAATCATTTCGAATTATACTACATCATATAAAATAATAACAGGATGCCTGTAGACCATTCACCGAAACAAAATATTGACGAGGGCAGCAATCCCAAAAGACCAAGAACAGATGATACAATAGATAATGACTTGCACCTGCAACGTGGTAAAATTTCGGACAGTCAAAAACTCGACATGATACTGGTCACAGTTACTGAAATTAAAGCCGATATAACTACTCTGCAAACCGAAAATAAAAATATGAAAATCCAAGTTCAAGAGCTGCAACACAAAGTAGAAAAACTAGAACGAAAAAATGAAGAGCTGGAAATAAACATTAAGAAAAACAATCTGCTGTTTATGGGAATTGAAGACACAGAGGCAGAAACAGGAATGCAATGTTACAACGCAATCAACGACATCATCACAAATCACCTAAAATGTACTAATATTCAGATAGACTTAGTGTATCGCATATCCAAGTATCGGGCTGGTGCTTGCAGACCCATT
>JABASI010006108.1:0-11300 GCA_019776505.1 Tomocerus nigrus
GAAAGTGTTATGCACATTGCGGTTACCCTACTTTGGGGTTTCAGCCTCCATTTACAACCTATTTCGAAATTAAACTTTGTGTCGCATTTTGCCAAAAGATCTGAAAAACTGTACCCTTAAAAAGACTTATAAAAGCATAATATGTAATATGTATATCACAGCTATTTTGGACAATTGTTAGACAATAAACCTCTTGGATTTCACTAATGCTACCATTAAAGTGCATTTTTACTATCAAATACATTTTTACCATTAAAACCAGTGGTATGGTAAAAATAGGCTAAAAATTATTATTCTATGAGAATTAGCATTATTAATTTTAATGTTCAAAGCCGATTCACTATCACTATCGGCATCTGCATGTTAAAACATCTGGAGGAATTGATAGCCAATTAACTGACGTGACATGTGTAATGTGTACTGTGTATTAGATTATTGAATACATGAGTTATAGAATTATAGCTGATTGAAACTTAATGAAACGGTAATTATTAATTATTTATTACTTTTTTATTGCTATTATTTGTTTCGGCAGATTTAATGGTAATCTGCAACTGATCCTGGAGGATTACCTGAAATTGAGAAAATGTAGGTTATTGGCCTATTTGATTATTAGGAGCTTAAATTTCTCATTGCGAAGTATATTTTAATACATATATGTAAAGTACATTTTAATTTAGTTGATATTTATTTCTTTGCATTGTATATACTTTTGATGTATTTTACTCAAACAGTAAGGTTAAAATGTTCGCCAATACAAAATTAAATCTATTAATAGCTTTAGGGTTTGGAACATTTTTCGGTTTATTAATATTTTCCAGAAGATTATCCATAAAGACACAAAATTTTAGTACTTTAATAGTCCAGCCAGTTATAAAAAGAGAATCTGACACCCAATTGGTTAATGAAGGTATCAAATTTGTACAAAATGTTCCTCCTGCTCCATTTATTCTCGGAAACAACCTAAGATCTCCAAGATTTAAAAATAAAACGTGTGCTCCTTTCCCAACAATTTACAAACTAGAATTCAGTGCCACTATTTGGCAGGTAATTAATTAAGGTTATAAGTAATTAATTATGCATATATATTTAACACAAATAGCACGTTTTACATTTAAAAGGTCCTAAAAATATTGAAAATAGTGTTGGACATTTACTTCTTTGTTTTAATTAATAAATTGCCACTTTGTTTTTCGTATGGAACTTTTGACATACCTAATTATATTATCACTAACAGGTACAGAAAGAAAAAGATTGGACTTTTTTTTTATTTGGAGCTTATTGGGACTCGCGATTTTCCTCTATTAGAGTCTTAACTTTGGTCGACAGACTACATGAGCACATTAATATGACCTATTGCCAGATATGGTTTGAAAACGCATCTCAGCCAATGATAACAGAAGTTGTTACATAATTATTGCTATTTTAGTATTATGAAATCTGTATTCTTATGTGTTTAAAAGTCATCCGTCTGTAATTAATAATAGTAATTATTGTAGTCATTAATATTCGTAGGTGGTGCAATACACTTATATTTGGTTCAGAGATCGAGCCAATGTCATAAACGGAGAACTACAACCGTATTTAATGAATTGTGGACTCCCAAAGAATTACAACGGGATCGTAAGTTACTATATTGAATTAATTTGCTATAAGCATTCACTTTCAAATATTGAAATCATATAAGTTTTACGCCTTGGGCAATTGCTCATTGAAATGACCTTTTAAAGGTTCCAACCTCGGTGTCTATTGTTTCGTCTGCTTGTCAGAGCGCTACAAATAATCTGAAGGTTTACTTCGTTAAACCTTTAGAAAAGAAAAAGGTTGCAGTTTGTGCCAAAGGGTTAAGCTTCTATCGAAAAGATTGGTCAGTACGACTGGTCGAATGGATTGAATTATTAAAAATTATGGGGGTCTCAAAAATTATTATCTATGATCTCGAAAACCATCCAAAAGTTGACAAGGTAGGCATTTTAACTGCAGTTTTTGAAATGTGTCCAGTTTGTCAAAAATATAGTAAGGCATTGATGATTGATTATCTTATTTTATCACAATTGAGAATGACTAAAATACGTCAACAGTTTATATTGTATTTAGGTGTTAAAATATTATACAGAATCAAATTACACAGAAGTGTTGCCGCTGACTCATCCTTCTGGAATTCCGAATGAACCATACCTTAGAGATCTTTACTTAAAAACAGATATAACCACTGTATGACGGCAGATAATATGTATATACTCTCTGCAGCCAACAAAATTTGGCGCATCATTATAGTAATACCAGAATTTTTAAATGTAGAAAGCAAGAGCTAGAAAGCGTCAGCAAGAAATGATACCCTTAAATGATTGTCTCTACAGAAATATGTACAAATATGAATATATTGCCATTCTAGACACAGACGAGGTAAAATTTTATAATAAATAAGACTTACACTTTCTGTTTAACGAATTAATTTTATTGTATTATTTTTAAGATAATAATACCCCACAATGGTGCAAACAACTGGATTGACTTTCTAGAGGACTTAGAAGGGATTTACAATAGTAGTCGTACATCAACACATTTCTTTACCTTCCTCGATTTTATCTTTTCTACATTTGACAAACCTGAAAAGATTAAAGAGGTGGAAAGTATTCCAAATTACCTTTACACGTTACGGGTATGTATTCACAATTCATGTCCATCGTTTTTAAGAACTTTTAGTGTATATTATTGTGTACACTATACCTATATGTTATTGTACATATTGCATTACATATACATCAGTCTTAATTTTCTTTTGATTTGTTAACATCAACATTTTCTATGCAGCATACCGAGAGATTGCATTCACCAAAACCGAAGAAAATTGGAACGAAGTGTATATTTCGACCTGAAGACATCCTCATATCTCGTCACCATCACCAAACATGCATAAAAGAATGTAATAATGTTTTCGTAAATACCACTCTAGGATATTTACATCACTACTCTTCAAGTGGACCGAGTGGAAACCACAGCAATTACTTCACTGATCGTCAAACCTGGAAATGGAAAGATTTATTAATACGTAATTGCAATGAAGTACTAGATTCTTTGGGATTTTTTCCTTAAATAAATACTACATGGTAGGGTAGATAACAAATACCTATCATACTTGGAAATGTTTGTACTTGTATGTATTTATTATATGGATATAATATTCAAACGCATTCTTTTTAAGCCAATGAATTAATAAATGACTTCGGTGAATTGGGCGAACTGGGCTTCATAAGTGAACTGGGCGAAAGGATGTCGAAAGGTCATAGTATCATAAGTTCTGGTTAAATTCAGGGGACGGATTTTTTTTACATGAGCTATTATTACGTACTGGAAAGGTGCATTATGCGAATGATCAATCTGTCTGTGCCTCTGTTACTCTGTCGGCCGCAAAATTTCCATTAATGTATCTCAGAAATGGGGTTAAGCTAAAACATCCAATCTTTAAAAAAAGACTACTAGGGTCTCTAGGAATATCCAGTTTCTGTTTTATGTTTCAAATTACTCTAAAAGTGACAAAAAATTTGATTTTCTATATAATTGCTCCAGATATCAGAGCAATGTTGGAGTATTGGGAGTTCGGGTCTTCTTCCCTACTCTGCTGAAACCATTTGCTCGTATCTAACTTTTTTTTTGTGTACCATTGAGGGAAACTACTGATTGAAAGTTAGGTCAGAATTTAGGGTCATTGCTGGTACATTCTTATATCGTTTGGTTACAATAATGGTATTATATTTATCTGTCCATTATAGCCTGCAAAAATCTTACAAACTATGCAAGCTATCTATAGGTATCCGCACCTACCCTCCTGAAATAACAGATTTAATTTTTTGTAATAAGTAATAAAGTAATGGTATATTCTGTAATAAAAATGATTTAATTTTTAGACAAATAAGATGAAAATAACTGTAACCCAATAATCGTAATACGTATCCAATCGTTTCAAGTCGGCCGCGTGCTGCTGCATCTGCTTAATTTAATAGTGTAGGTACCTACTTATATGGGTATAATATAACTTCGTCTTCTAATAAAATGTGTTCATAGTAAACCATTGCATTGTGGCCATACAACATTTTACGCCGAATTCGTAACGATTCGACGTAGATTCGACAGGGGGGATCGTGAATAGTAAGTAACCAATCTACATCGGATGGATAGCTGAATTTCCGACTGCTAGATAGCGAATCGATGTCGAAAGTCGAAAGTCGACATCGAGATTCTTTATGAAGTCGTCGTGAATTAGTACTTTTGTACTATTAGTGCTCTTCTATTATATTATGCCAATATTATGCAAACATAAAAAAACTGTCCATCAATCATTATATAGTCATTAACTAGTTGCATTAACTATTTGTAGTTGCGATCATATTTCATAATTATATATTTATAGTCGAAGAGATAATAATATGACTTATTGTGTACGGTAATGAACATAATAAGTCTGAATGTTAATAATAATATGCAATATCTGCCGACAATAATGCATTTATAGTGGACAAATTAATCTGATGTGATTGTTTGTTGGATTTAACGCAGTATTAGGGTCAATAATAAAAGTCAGATATAGCGTGAATGTGAACTTGTCTGTGTCGGTATTTTCCATGTTATATCGTAAATATAATCTGTCTATATAACTTATTGGTGTCACCGATATCTTGCCTATTGATAACGGGATCATCTCTTCTGGGGCCTTAAATGGATAGACGACAGAAATAACTCAGGGAAACCTCAAGTACCGTATTATTGAGAGATTGAGATTGATTTATTTAATATTCTCAGCGAGCCTGTGGCCCATAGAATATTTACGAAAAATACAATAAATTTCATATTACAATTTAATTAATAATTTAGTCCCAATATAAGTAGAATTTTTTGTGTACTACACTTTGCGTACCTACATAATAATATCATAGATAGAAGTACCTATCGTATTATTATTCTAATAGAAACCACATTTGTTCATTAAACATCCAAATACTATATATTAGCCCCGATTTAATTTTTTAAGAATGAAAACAAGGATTGTCATTGCTATTAGTGGGTTAGCTTTGCTCGTTTACACTTTGTCATCCGCCTCGTTCTTGAAGCTCCGATCTGTAACGAAACCAAATAATTGTGAATGAAATAATTGAATATTATAATTAGCAATGTTGCATTTACATATTTTTTATATTTCTCAATAACTATTACAAAGCTTTACAGGTCAATTCCGAGATATATTAGAAGGGCCAGTGATGCAAAATGACTCTTGTATTGCCAACATTATAAGGTCTGCTGGATTATAGTATTTTTTTTAGTAGTCGTTATCTTATTTTATTTTATTTTTATAAAATTGAAAGCAATTATAAGTAAGTGCAAAGGAAGGGCTGATTAATAATTTAATTATTAGTAATTAGATTTAAAGTTAAAAAATGTGTAAGCAATTAGGCATAAAACTATTAACAGTATTGTGACAGCATTAATACCAATACCTATACGATTTACTCAATAATATAATTAATATATTAATGCTACACTACTCTTTGATATTCAACTTGTGGATTTTATTTCTACCAACAGGGAAAATTATCTTATTCCACCATCTGAGGAGCCATATAATTTACAAAAAGCAAAAAGACAATTTAGCAATCAAAGGGATCCCAAAAAGGAAGCTATTGAAAAATATGTCGACACTAGTGATAAGGTTTTTATCAGGTTTTTATCAGTTGTCGATTTCTGTTGTTATTCTTATTCCTGTAATGTATTTCAACATGCAGACATAAGACATAATGCATAAGCAAGCAGGACATAATTTAGAGGGGTCCGCGGGGCACGTGAAGGTGCAGCCCCAGAATCCGATCTATTTTTTATTTCAAAATTTGAAGAATAGATGAAAAATGCAAAACATATCCGCGCTTTGCTCGAAATGTGATATTTCTCCTATGAATTTTTTGCTATGATTTTTGATCCAAAATTGCCATTTTTTCCCATTACACGCGAATTGGAACAATTTCCAAGTGGTATGTGTTGACACCCGCGGTGCCCCGTTGATCAAATTCCTGGTACCGTGCATAAGTTAAATAAGTAGGTACTGTAAGTTAGACAAGATTTCCCAAAAACAAATTAATGTCGCATGTATTTCTTAATTTTCTTAATTATTTAGGTTATAGGTAGGTACTCGATCATGTCTGCATGATCCATTGTTAAAAAATACCATTTTGTTGATAGAATGGATTTTTTATCGAGTGCGGAGCAAACGACGGAGAGTTTTTGTCCAATACTCTTCAGGTTGAGGTGGATTATGGATGGAAAGGATTGCTCGTGGAAGCCAATACAGAAGCATTTGCAAAATTGAAAACAAAAAACAGAAAATCGTGGTTGATAAATGCATGTCTATCGCCACTACCATATGCAACCCAAGTCTGTTCAACATTAACAGTATTTTGGGATCCCCCTTTAGAGAAACATTTACTTATTCTGTAACTGGATTAATTTTTGGATTGGCCAGTTATTGGAAATCTTGGTCATCTGATAACATTAATAATTAAGTAGTACGATGTGACATGATGACGGTATGCAGCGAGCAAATACATATTGTTTGAAGTTTCGGCAATAATAGTAAAACTGTAGTAAATTTCTCTCTAAAGGGGGAACCCACATTATGAGTTCATTAGCATTAAAATGATATTTATAATAAGGTTCAATGCAATTATATTTTGAAGTGTGTATTTTTTTACTTCCCAGCTGAAATTTTACAAAAATCCAAAAAATTCAGGTGTAAGTGGATTGAATTACCGAACATCCCATGGAGCTACAGTGGCAGAAGTGTTACAGTGCTTCCCCTTGTACTCTATACTCTATGCATTGAATACAACGGTAGTGGATTATTTCAGTCTGGATATAGAAGGAAGGGAATTAGATATCTTGCAAACTATTCCTTTCGACTTTGTTAAATTCAAGGTTAAATCTCCCTCATAATTACCACTAAAATATTAACAATTGCGTATGAAAGACTTAAACCACGTGCGTGTGTAATAATAATAGAAGCAATTATATATTTTTAAAAAATATTTAATATTATATAATAATTAATTATACTATACATGGGTATAACTAATCCGATACTTTTAATTAGGTTTTGTGTATGAATATACAGGGTTATATTCTTTTAAATGGACACGTGTATTAGACAGGCACTGCTGTAGACTATGCCATAAGTGTATTAAATAGGTGAATTCTAGGAAAAATTAGAAAAACGCCTCATTTCGTCACTAAAGCCAACGTGAAACGAGATCAGAGGAGGGCGGTATCTCATTTCTCGTTGGCTTCGCTAGTGAGATGAGTGCTATGACTTCCGCCCAAGTGCCCATTTAATACACTTAGCATAGTCTACAGCCAGTGCCTGTCTAATACACGTGTCCATTTAAAAGACTAACCCTTTACATATAAATGAAGTGCCTTGTATTCTAATAAGGTTCTAAGTGTGGAGCATTGGAGTGTACCAGGAGGACGAGAAGCTGTACAGACGTTTTTGGAATCCAAAGGCTACACTTTTATTGAAGAAATTAATGATAGGTGGACACATGATGCCATATACGTCCACAATACATTAGTTAAACATAATATAGACAAATGATGGACTCTGAACTCTGAACTGTTAGAAGTTTTATTTTGTTTTTATGTAAAGTGTAAAATTCTGTAATCAAATAAAAACAACCGTAAATATACTTTCTCTATTATTACCTAACTGTATTGGGACCAAGTGAATTAAAAAGTGCAATCACAATGTTTTGCGTAATAATATGGGGATAAATCAGGGCGGGGACAATCTGAAAAGTGGAAGTTTTGGGTCAATTTTTCTTAAGGGGTGCCTATTACATACGTCATCACCCCCTAGGGGTAGAATAATTAAGAGGGATTTAAATAGTTGTCGCTAGATGAAAGTTACAAAATTGTTTTGCACAGGATTCCTTGTTACTATGTAAACTATTTCCCAAATGAAGAGAAATCAGTTGCTATCTTGCTATATTTATATACTTTGCTACTAATAGAGAATTTGACTTTTGGTGACGTCAGATCCTCAGATCCGATCTTTGTCCGAACTCCGAACCTCCATCCAATATACTTCTACTTTCCTTGGGGATAAATGGTCTTTCTGGAACCCATGGTGCCCATTCCACATAACATAGTTCACGTGTAGCTGTACATAGGAAATAGGATAAAAATTTATTGCTGTTCCAATGTTACAAACTGTAAGACAAAAACATCACAGAGAAGAAAATAAATGTCAACACACAGCGGCCGTTAAACGCCGTAACATTCCATTGGGACCTTTGAAACAAAAAAGTGCATCACAATGTTTTGCGTAATTTGTTTTGTAATGGTTTATTATTTATTACACTTTTGTATTTTATAGCTAAATTAATGTTTGTATAGGTAGTTTAATGCAACCCTTTTGGTTTACTGTCCATCTCATTTCCGCAATTGCTGACTTACACAGTTATAATTCCCTTCCGCTTTTCGTAATGTTCTAATTCAAAAATTCAAAAATTATAGGGATACAGAATTTTTGAATAATTTATGGCAATAAGTAAATAATGACATTAATGACTGTTTTATCTAGAAATGCTTCTCCACCACACAGTCCCAGTCCTTTGCAGATCTTCAGTATATATTCGATTATGTAATACACATCCCGATTTTTGACTATATACGGTATAATAATAATTATGATGCTATATACTTACTACCCTATCATTAATCATTACGATAACATTTGTGACTGTTATGGGATGCTCAGTTGCGACTTGCGATTGCGACCGTTGCGTTGGGCTGGGAGTTGTTCTTGTTACAAGCATTACCATTATTATCCCATGACTAAATCTTTAAATAATTAATGTGCCAATAAGATGTAGCCTGGATAGATACGATACTTGTCAGATTTTCAACAGCTTGACATTTTTATTAAGTATTTCAAGCTTTATAAACATGCAGACCAATAAATTATAATTATATGGTTTAATTGTTAAACTGTGAAATGGTCTTGCCACCAATGCATAATTACGAGTCTGGCACCAATCAATAATTCATTAAATACTAATTAACATTTGTGATCTTTGTATCTGAAAACGTTGAATTCTTTGAAATTGAGCAACACACAATTTAAGTGTGGAATTTTTCTGTACTATTTTTTCACGGCGTTGGGGAGAAGATAGAGATTATAATTAAAAAATGTAAATCATTGTGGTAAATACCGATAGTAACACACTGTATCCGTTGTTCACATTTATCCCCGAATTTAAATAATCATAATCTTCCATTGCCGGTTCACCCAAGTCGCACGATAATTTATTAAGAGTCATTCTTCCCAGCAGCTTTTCCTGCGATGCCTGGCATGAAAATATGTCATTTAAATTCTCGGAGTTTTTAAGTGCGATGGCCCAGCCGGTTTTCGGTCTTAAAGAAACGCCATCGTCAAGAAGTTCAAATGCCATATGGCCAGCAAATAGAATGCTATTAAATTCTTCGCCATCTCTAATTGTGACTTCCGTTTCAGTGACACTTGAGGGAATGTCGAAAAAGGAAATAGTTGGCCAATGACCGAAAACTTCATCAGACTCTTCTGTTGATGACGTGTTCATGGACTTAATGTAGTCGTAATAATTATCTCCTTGCCATTTCCCATTGAAATCAAAAGCGCAAAAGACAGAAATCCATCCAGAAATGGAGTCGGGTGCCCCACATCCATAATTAATGTTGACAATCCTTTGCCAAAATCCAAGGTCAACATTCCCTTTTTTGGCTTCGACAAATTGTTTCAAAATTGGATGTAGCATGTTAAACCATTTTTCCAGTTTGTACGATTTGAGCTTTTCTAATTTGTGCAGAATGTTTTGATAATCATTCACTGTGCCTTCTAATGTTATTTTGGGAATTCCACAAGTAAAGCCAAACGCATAAGAAAAGTAGTTCTTCATCGTTGCCATTAAAATTGCTCCGCTGGTAATTATGTCATCTTGAGTTGTTGTCGTAAAATTCGGGAGAATCCACGATTTCAATTCTTCGTCAATTATATTTTCATGGATCTTTTCTACCATCATTTCAATTAGGACATCATAGGGCCCTGAAAAAAGCTTCCCTCCACTGCTCACTTCCAATTTCTTCTTCTTCTCAAAGTTGACAAATTTTCCGCGAAATTCTTCCGAATTGGCATTAATGTAAAGAGAGAACTGAGTTACAATGGCAATCCAAATGTCTTCTGGTCGAACCACTAAATTATAGTGGCCAGCATAACATTTTAAAACCGTGCTCACAAAACCATTTTTCACGGCCGGTCGAGTTTTCCTCGAAAACTTTGTCCCACTCAACACCCGAGTGCAGTTATTTTCCTTGTATTGATCTAAAAGAGTTATCACGTGCTCACTCTCACATATTTTCGCTTTTCCACTCGGAAATCCACTTGGCTTGTAAACTTCGGGGGTTACGTCAAAAACTTGGAATGTTGTCGACGGTGTCATAGACCCTGTCACCACTTGAAACTG
This sequence comes from Tomocerus nigrus, assembly GCA_019776505.1. NCBI lineage: Eukaryota > Metazoa > Arthropoda > Collembola > Entomobryomorpha > Tomoceridae > Tomocerus > Tomocerus nigrus. Next base: position 10,542 of record JABASI010006108.1, read on the forward strand.
AGCTGACATAATTGTCGAATTGTGAAGCTTGATATAATTTTACTATTTCTGTGATACTTTCACTAAAAATTAGATATTTATAATGAATAATTTAAATAAACTGTTATTACGCTTGGATGTTCCATTATATTTACGAAAAACACAGTTCTACTATGAATATCGACAAAACCTTTCGACGAGGATGTCTTCCACGATTTGGAAATTAGGAGACTAGCAGCAGATAAGTAGGGCTCATGCTGTGGATCGATATTTGTAGATCTTCTTTCCCTTTTCATCTTCCTTCTGTCTATCCTGATGAGGCACGGTGCCGTTATATACCTATACCAGTCCCAGTCCCAGCTATATGTATACACAGTTCATCTCACATATCCTGGATTTCTCTTGGGAAAATCTTACACGGGAGTTTATGTCATCCTTTTGCAATTGCAACCTTCCCCCTTTGCATCTCCCTTCATGCAGCATACAAGTAAATTGGTTATTAATTATTCATTCTTTCATATGTGAGTTTCTGCTTTTAATTACAGTAATAAACTGGTGTTATGTACTACTACATTTACATAAGTATCCGCGCGTTGATATAGGTATGCAGCTTCGGTGGTAACCTGTGGGCTGTGGGTTACTATATACTGATTTCAAATCCTGTATGATGATGGGCCTATTTTGTCTCTTGAATAAAAGTAAACTAACTATATAACTAACTAAAACTAGATTAACGATACAATTATTTAGATACAGTTTGAGTTTATTTCATTACATTGA
>JABASI010006109.1:0-11300 GCA_019776505.1 Tomocerus nigrus
ATAAATGAACATTTAATTAAAAAAGCTATTTGATGCATCATCATCAGAAGGAAAAGCATTGATTAGCCTATAAATGTAGAATGTAATAGTAATGTAAAATGTAAATACCTTGCTTTGATCCGTAATTCCAAAACTTGACCCGATAATAAATTATCCTTTCTGTTATTAGTAAAAGCAATCGTCTGACATCATGAAAAATACAACGAAACGCAACACGTAACGAGTTTGCAGTTTACAGTAGACCTCTTTCATAAAGAAATCGACAATTGTGGGTATATGCTAGTGTATTGTATTTTTTGATTATTCGAATTCTTTGATTACTTCGATAATTAATATAGATCAAATGAGACACTGGGACACTTCTACAATGATTTTGTAGTGCTTAAATAATACATGCACTAAGCTAATGTACTGTGTTGTAGGGAGAGATGACTGCATACTGCATACTGCATCCTGCATCTACTTCTACAGAAAATAGAGCTCCCAACCTGCCCTCTATTGGCCTTTCAATAATTCCTGTAGGTCTTTCATTAGTTTCGGGTGGCCTAACTTCAACATCCACAGAAGATGTCACACGAGTCCCTTTAAATTGTACTAAAGTAGCAAGTCTCTAAATAAACCCCCAACAATTTTAGCTTGTATGAGTTGTATGCAATATGCAATGTTGCAGATTTTGAGACAAGTAACAAAAATTAAGTTATATCGACTTGGTAGAGAGACGTTTGAAATGAACTGCCCACTTTTCATGCATTTAAACGCAAGCTTGACAGTTTTGCAGATTTATTAAGACAATTTACTATTTTACAGTAACTTTCATCGGTGACGGTGACTAGCATGTGCGTGCAGTCACTTGCTAAGTCACTACATTTTTATTATAATATTTTCGGCAATGGTTGGTAAATCTTTAATAAAAGACATGATATCATAAATTGTATTATGCTATTTAATGTGGTAACAGACTTCCTGAATGAAACCACATTATAACCATCATTAAGTTGTGTTATTTATTTATTTATTTATTTATTAAGTTGTGTTATGTAAAGAGAGGTTTTGAATTGTATCAATGAGCTAATTGTAGCCCTTTTAAATAAAAGCAAACCAATAAAAGTAAAATCATCATCACGTGTGAAAGCATAAATTATATTCATTGCCCCGAATGATCGGTTTGACACGAAGTATGGATGGGAGCAGCTTGGCATTAATATATTACTTTTGTAGGTAACAGTTCTTAAGAGGTTTTCAGTGACGGTGGGTTACAATTTACAATTACGAATTCTTCTGAGCTCTCAGGATCCCCAATTCCTTGAGATATCAAAAGGCTGCCTTGGTGTGGCATTTATAATAAATGATTATTTATCATGACCGTTTGTTTATCTTATCTTTAGTGAGCAATTAAGCATCCAAGCCATTCATTAATGGTAACGACAAGCGTGTTATGGCCAGTGTGAATTATTAATTAGCAGATTAGTAGTCCAGTACCGTCGGTTTCCCTTTATGCTCTGTTTCTTGATAATGGGAAGGACGAGTTTATGTGGCTTCAAATGCATAGGAGTGATTCGATGGCTGGGTGGTTACTCAAATACAATTAGCATCCAGAGTCTTAGCTAGTATCTGTAGAACATGTAGATTGCTATCATTATGCTAATGACAGAAGATGTAAATCGTGTCTCCCAACTCCAACCAACTCAACTCAACTCAGCTCTCACAAGCCGACTAAAAAATCCTCAACGAAGACAAACTTGATTTAATCTCAGTATTTGTCATTGCAATACTTTTAGTCGGCTGATTATATCTTGAAACAGATCACTGGCAATGAAAAATTGTGCTTCATTCTCTTGATAACTCTTCTGCCTGCCTTGTGCATATAATATATGTACTAGGTACATACAAATGCAGAGTAATAAGTATGCCTTTGTGCATTTTGCTTGTTGATATGTTACTAGTTGCTACATGCACCATAGTATACAAGAAGCTATTACATTAAGATTATTGACATTTGTTCAGTTGCCTTTTTGATTTAATGAACTCCATATAGAAATAACAATTTCATGGAATTCGAAAATAGATATTTAATTGAAAAAGAGTTTATAATTTGATCAGTAACTTTAATAGCGTCAGTTAAGTTAAGATTTTCTTAAACCATGTAATGATGTAATGTAGCGTCGTAATTGTTTACTCCCACCACCACTTATAATTGGCTCTGCTTCGATATTATATTTAACCAACGAATTAAACATAGTTTTAATAGACAAGAGTCACTATCTGAACAATTAATATCTGAAACTTGAAAGCTGTAATAAAATGTGTGTGCCCATAGGAGCCCGAAGACTTAAAAACAAAGTAGAATGTATTTTTAGTGCAGACGGACAGACACTGATCTCATTTGATAAAGAATAGAAGTTTGAACATTTTAGTTTTGTTTGATTTAGCCGTTTCGTCAGTATTTACCCACTCACCTACTCACATCACTTTATACAACAGTTGTGTCAATAAGCTCTGCACGAGATTTTCTTTTGTCATTGAAATAAAGGATTGAAGCTAACGAAGAAAAGAAGGAAATGGAAAAAGGCAATAGAGGAAGTTAGTTGAGTTGTTTCGTGACAAAATCTTTCGTTGGCTTCTTCGCATTGAAGATGAGTTGCGTTTATTTACCTTTGTGCTCTAACTGACTTTATACTCCAAAGAACCCCTCAACTTTGACTTAGCCCTAAATATATGTTAAAAAACTGGATGCTGTTCTCATTTTGTTTTTAAACTGCTCCAACATCTACCATACTACACAATATCTTTAAGAAACTATTTAAAATGCACAAAACAAAACGTTAAAATGCCTACCTTAAAAATCTTTCCTTATAAATATAATAATGACCGAAAGTAACAGATGCGTAGTGGTAGCTTATAGCAAGAAAATTATTTGCATATGGAATCAAATTTTTACATACATCTCTGATAAAAGTCTCTTAAATTATGAGTTGTTCGAAGCGCAATGGCAATGATATAGTAAGAAATTCACAATGATTCTCTGACCATAGGAAATCTTGATACTGTTTCACTAACATTTAAAGCAAGACATACATAGATCTGAATGGTACCTAGCAACTATTCTTTGATGCCTCTGTTGTAGGAATACATAATATTATTTAAGTGGAGTATAGGTAGGTACCTACGCAAAAATGTATGTAACATGTGACAAAGCAAATGAATAAATAGTTTTTGCTCCTCCAGAGCACCCGTGCATGACATTACACTTAAAGACTACCTACATCACTTTTCCAACAACTGGAGCAGAGTACCTGAATTTTATTGTATTCGTTTACATTGAACGCTGCTCTGCACACTCTGCCTGTTTTAAAAGGCCAGCATAGTTATGAACCAGTTTCAGAGGAACGTTGGCTTTTTGATACAACGATACTTCTTCACGGCTCTACTGCTTATATTCCTATTGTGTTGTGAGCAATAGACATCATGTGAATAGATAATATTATGTTCTATCAGTAGTAGCTAGTCGTCAAAACGAAAAGATATCATATTATGTGATGTATCTGTATGTTTTGATGAGATGGAGGCTGATGATAGTAATATTATGTAACAGTAAGTAGCAATTGAGGAAACGGAATGCCGAGGACTAAAGGGCTTTCGAACTTTTAACTACTTCAAGACACTTTGATGTACAAACTGATGCGTTTGATGTGCGGCTAAAATCCTTGCTTAACTGGATAATTAATGTAGTGGATTATCTATTAACAACTGTTCATCACTTTTAAACATGCATCATGAATCATAATCCACAAGTTTTACATAGGTAGCTATGATTTATAATTACATAACACAGCATATTTTATGTGTTTGATATACCTACTCACATGGTGTTTATGATATTTTTTGCAAAAGCCATTTTAGTTGCCGAACAAGTAATAATGATAAAGGAGACTTCAGGATATTGAACTGTTTTTTAAATGTATGGCAGTAACCAGTTACCATTTTATTTGTCATGATCCAACCTACGTTTATGCATTTATAATTACTAAAATCACAATAAGGAAAATGATAATTTAAATTGGAATATTTAGTAATTTTCATGGATTCAGGAAGATAACATAACGGCATAATTAGCTTGCTCTTCAAATCAACTGTAAATCATAGCATAGCTTCTATTAAAGTGTTATGTGTGTTAAGTAATCTTCGGTTTGAAACATTTCTAATTTACATTTCAACTTGATTTTACAATTTTAATGGCCAGCAAGACGGAGAGAAAAGAAATAAAGTGAACTGGAGCAAACACAGGAAACCTAGCTTTAGTATTATAAATGCATGCTACAGTCTATTGAATCTGATGCGTTTTTCATCCAGGGTGATCTCAAACAATAGAGTTTAATTTACTCTCACTGGACACAAGACGAGTTTCCCTTCTCCGCCCGCATTGCTTGTTAATCTAGATTTTATGAGCAGTACACTACACTATACACACACACTTAGAAGATGTATCATACTACTTGATACTGCGTTAATGTCTTAAAACAGACAAGAAAGATTATAATATAGTTGATTCCAAGTTGATAAGAATGTCTCATTGTATAATACTGCTCTCTGACTGATTTATGTGTATGAACATTTTGAACATATACATACTTAAATTAAGGAACTCTTGTTTGCTATTACTTGAATTGCATCCGTGGTTTTCTTTCAATTTACATTTACTGCTGCGGAACGTAACGAACAACTAACAATCAGATAGGAATACAATTGTAACAGGATAGAATATTCTCGAATTATACCACTGCCAATTATCAAACATTTATTGTGTGGTACTACGTCATTTGATTAGGAATTAAAATAGAAAGAAACCCTTCAAATATCATTTCTTGTGCCACCTCTTACTTTTCCACCAGAAATCTTCACTTTTGGAATTCATCATTTTCATAGAGTTGATCAAATTAGAATTAGAAAATAGAACTAGGTACGTTTAATCTATTTAGGATAGGAAGGTAAAAACTATCTGTATTGGCTTGCTTCAATCTTGTGTTAAAAGAGAAATAATTGTAACACTTTCCCTGTCAGAAATTTTCATTCTGAGATTGAAGGGTTGAAGATTCAGCTTTATTACATGCAGTGACAAAATATGGACAAAAGTCTTCTATTCCTTTTTCATTACACATTTCATACGTTGAATTTGAATTTACTATTTTTGTATGCAAACTGGTTGTTGTGGATGCGGGGGGGGACACTCATTGAATTCTATGAGACGAGATTGTAGTGTTGAATAAATGTAAAATTCTCAGCTCAAATGTTAGAAGTTAATAGAAGCTTTTATTGTAACGCTAAATAAAAAGCATTGCCTACATTTTAATTTTAATGAGAAGCGTATCCAAAAAGTTTAAAAAGTTAACGGGGAGAAAGGGGCAATCGGAAAGGATTGTCTACGTCCATTTACGAAAAATAATAATGGGAGTTCAGTCAGCGATTTCATACTCAAATTGTAAAGCTCGCATTTCTGCATTTTCATTTAGATGCAGTTATAAGAAAATGACAAACAATAAATGGTTATACTAGATGGATTTTTAATAGTTTCCTTGAGTCTGAAAATAGTGAAGATGGACAATTCGTGAGAGAAGTCGGTTGTGTAGATCTGAAAAAGAAGTGCCTGTATTGTTAGCCTTTTGTTTGTCAAGGAGAGAGAAAAGCATAAAGATGGAGTGATAGAGATTACATGTTTGTAAATAGAGTAATTTTGTTTCACGTGGTGCTTTGTGCACTGAGAGAGAAGGGAGGAGGCAGGCAGCAGAGTCTCATTGTTAAATGAAATTTTCAATTATTTCCCTGGCTCTAATTATACATGCAAAGTTCTAAATATAGAGAAAGCTGGTCAAGTAAGCACACATTTCTCATGCACATTGTATTTTGCCCTCGTTGGAAAATAATTGCTTTCCTTTGTGCTACGCAGTGACAATGAGTGAGAGCGCCAGTAATTGTGCGAACAGAAAAGGGACGAACTCATAATAATGAATACAACATTTTGTGCTTTCTATGCCGGAAGACACTACGCATATTCAGCTCTAACAACTTTTTATTACTCTTGGCACAAAATATCTTCGAATAATGTAACTACCATTATATTATACGATTTAAGTGTACAACTACGTAGTCAGGCAAAAGAACTTTCAAGTAAGTATGTCATTTGATTCAGTAACTTTGAAGTGAAATTAAAAAATAAGTTATATAAAACTTCATTCCATTTTATCCATATTTTTGAAAACCAACGCTATTTCGAAAAAATAATTCTTATTATATAGGTAGGTACTAAAGAAACTATTTATTTATTTCGCATGTCAGCAATTGTATATATTTAAAGTGATTCCCAATTCATAGGTAATTAACGTGATCTTATCCCTTTGCCTCAGTTCTCCCGGGAGTAAATAGTCTTGACGTTGAAGTTCATTGATTCTTTCAGAAAAATGTCTTTGGGCTGTCTAATAAGTTTGTATTTGAAATAGTTCATCCAGCTTGGTGTAGAAAGTAGATAGTGTGGAAGGATGGGATGAGAGAGAGTGAGGTTTAAGATGAAGAACACTGTAGAAGATTGAAGTGGTCGAACTAATGGAAAAGAACTGAAAGTGGACTGTGGATGGAGTGAAGTCGGAGGAAGTGGGAAGGCGATGAATTATAAGTGGAAGGAGTGAGTAGCACAGCGGAGAAGAGAAGTCATTCCATTAGTGGACCACTACTGGAATTATTAGAGAAGATGGACTGAGATCAGATGATCACAGTCCTCCCTCACCGTCCTCGGGCATCTCCTGGAACTTTTTCGAAAGCTGAGACGGATGGATGGCTCTTGGCCATGGGATATACTTAAATACTAACTGACGGTGGCGGCTCTATAATAAATCTGCTCAGTATGTTTGGCCATACTCGTCGTGCCTCTCCTTACTCCTGCCACGACTACAGTCAAGTGAACCGCACACAAAGTTGTCCTAATATTTTTATGCTCCCTACATTCGACTCTATATCCATTCTGCCTGCTTACTTACTCCTCGATGGAAAAAACTAGCCTAATAATAATAACTTGCCGATAACCCAATCGCAGGCATTTATGCATGCACCTAAATCAAAGACTTGCTTATGGCCCACTATCTTAGCGCAGTCTTAATTTTCGTTCGGAAAGGGTCGTGAAGAGAAAATATTGCATATCAAAGTTTGTTACAGAGAACACGTTTAGAGTATTGGATATTGGATTGGTCAAAGTCGTGTCGGTAGTCGGTGGACTACCATGGAAAAAACTTGTTCGGATTTTATGTTTAAGTAGATCCGATCCGACTTATTATAGGCAAATAGTTTAATCTCTGTAGGACTTTATAGGCTTATGCAATAATGCAATGCCTTTGGGTGGACAAATCTTTCTTGTTAATTGGAGTTGATTTTATCATTGTATTTAGAAATTGGACTTTTCTAATTACTATTTAACCTGCTACGTAATCATTGATTTTTAAATAAGTAACAGTAATTTTACACACTAATTCATGTTGTGTTTGAAATGTCATCCCTTGAATTAAATAATATGTATGAGAACAAGGATTAAGAAATATAAGAAGAGCAATAAAAACGATATAATACAGAATATGTATGGATAGACAATGCGTGTACTACTTGTATTGTATGTATGTACATATGGTTTCATTATAGCATTGATACAAGATGAAAAGTAAACATAGGAAGAACAACAAAAGAAGATAATAACATCATAGTATAGATTGACGATATTCGTACAAGCTTACTTGTAATAGTGTGCATTGTCGCATGATATCAGTTTTCATGTTATAAAAATGGGTTTGTGCTAGCTGCACCCAATAGGACTATAGGACAGATACATCAAATCTACGATGGATACACAGCGTTACTAAAGTATTAGAAGACGACATTATAATATTATTTTGAAATATGCTCGCGACTTGTTAGATAAAGATCAACAACATAATATCATTGCAAATTCAATGTCTACTCTTATTCTACTTGTATCTAAATGGAATTCCGTACATTGTGTATCAAGTATCACATACGGCAAAGTATAGAATTATATAATATAAGCTATAAACAGAGTATGATATTCTTAGTTGGCACTTCCATGATATCTGCTGTATCAATGCATCATGGATAATATTATGTAACGTAAGTATATCGTGGAGGAGAGGATAATAAATAATATAAGAGAATATTATAACTAGGCATTGTGTAAAAGTGTGTTGACTGAACTGATTAAACTGTAAGCTGTATAGGTATAGCTATGGAGATAATGTAAGATGAAAGTAAATGTATAGTGGAGAGGGATGATGATATTATTATGGCGTTGGAGTAAGGAAAAGAGAGTTCTGTTGTGGTTGTGTGTGGATGATATTGGGCTATGCTCTTACTCTGTGTCTGGTATGTGTGGCTGGGAGGAGGACTGGATAGTATATTGCACGTGCCGGATAAGAAGAGTGAGGGCACGTGGGACTCCGAATGGTTCAGTGCAAGTTGAAGGAACTCAGTGGGAACAAAACTTTGGCCATGCCCAAAACTCAGTCAAGTCAAGTCACTGAGCTGTTCTTGTGCAGCTCGTCGAGAACTATGTTATAGTGCCATAGCCGTCGTAGATAGCAGTGAGCAGCCCTCCAATTGCCACTAACTATGTCTCCGTCTCCGTCCGCATCCTTCTCATCTTCAGACTCCTCACCGAGATTTCTTTTATTTCTTCCTCCCTCACTCCGCACCTCCACTACTACTTCCCATATTATTAATCATCTATAAATACCCAAATTCCCATTGTCTCATCCGAAAATCATAGAGCTAGATGCCTTTTCATATCTGTCATCTGCTTCTACTCTTTCCAGTGAAATCCATTCACCAAATAACATTATCTGCTTATAGCATAATGTAGGTAGGTACTTTGTAATAAATAGCTTTGCTAATTAGTTTGTCTCACATTTAATGAATAGTACCTACCTAGATGAAGATGAAATGCATAGCCCCAAATATTAAATTAGACCTTGATTCCCCAGATTCCCCACTTGTTTACTTGTCAATTTAACCATACGACTTTATGCTTCTATATACTCAGGTATGTATAATGTTATGTACTATTTATGTGCCTATACATTTGTAGTAAAGGCCTTTAAAATCCGATTTGCTTTAGGATGCCGTGAATGGCAGCTTATTCGTTCAGCATACTTTTCGTCGGGGAATATTCTTTGCACTCAGAAGAGCAATAAGTAAAAGCAAGTCTTATCAGTCTGCTCCAATTTGTGATATTATTAAGTTTAGCAGTGCAAGGATGATGGTATGCATGGTAGCTGTATCGAAATAATAATAGTTATAGTATAGCTAGCTTGAGGTGACATCATGGTGAGGTGACTGGATGTGGATATACAAGTTTAGAGCGTGTGGCAACAAGAATCTCCAGCTTGTCAAATGGAGAATGTCACACAATGATTGCCTCAGCTCAATTCCTCTAACGTGCCGATGATGCCGACTTTGCCGACATTAATGTAGCTCTGTACACTGCACAACATTACTCACATTAATCTTGCATGATAGCATCAGGTAAGTAGTAGCTAGTAGGCACTCTGGCAGTGGTAACCCTATTATAATAATGCATCTCTTTTATGTATACCAGCCAGTGTCTTGTAAGGTATGTCATGTTCTCGTGTTGCTTTGCTCCTTCTAGTTGACTTACGCATAAAACGCTCCTCCAATGCTGGATAGAAGAAGTAAATAGTCCATGATTAGATAATATCTCTTGCTGGCTTCCACATTAAGATTTATGGTAATTTACCTACCTATAGGCAGACAATCCCTAATTTTTCTGTCTATTATTAGTAGTTATTGTAGATACATCCTTTCTAGTAAGTACATATAAATGTCTAAATGCCATGGCAAATGCAATACATAACTTTCTGGTACCATTCCATAGAACATAAAGCTATTGCTGTCACCATAATTAGTATACAACGTTTCAGTAAATAGAGCCTACATTGGTGGTTTGGTTTTAGATATGCCACTCATAAATATCTACAACGTATCCAGTGATAGGGTCAATTAAAATTTTCTAAAGTGACATAATTGACCCCAGTGTACAGTGTACACTATCACGAACTCAATTTATTTGATTTCTAGCTATCCGTGTCCAATCAAAATCCGATGTGGTACATTTAGAAAATTTTCCGCCTCCCTTCCAGTGACAGCACACATATAATTATTTCATTCCTCTACAAATTGATCAAAATCATGTTCTGTGTGGAGTAGCATGGAAGAAACTTATAATTAGAAGCTAATATTATTTTATGGGTAAACTAGCCATGTAAATCTGTTACGATTTGGACATTTTCTAACAAGACGAATTTAGTGTTTCATTCACTTTAGGCTAAATCAGCGAACACGGATTCCTAAAAAAACCAAAGCCGAATAAAGACATTTGTATTTTTAAAATGGAGGTACATATACAGAAAACATCATTTTGATTTCGAACCATTAGGCGAAATACTTGTTTCATCTTAGCATAATGGTTTTCTTGTGTTAAGGAATGTGTGGAAGTGGCAAGGAAGCCTTAGGATTATCGCTAATGGTTTCCCTACTTATTACTGTAATGGCAATGTACCTACGTAAACTAACTAACCATAAGCAGTAAGTAGCCCATCATCATCGATTCGATTCTAGTCCGATAATATTATAATTTGAAATATGCATGCAAACAAATTGCCCAGACTATCTCTAATGAATGCATGACACGCCAATCGAATCGAGAAATACGAAATTATTCATGTAACATAATAATCATGTAGGTAGTAGGTTTAGTGCAGGTAAACTAGTTTTAGGTAATAACTGTCTGTGGTGGCGGAGGAAATGTGTGGTACTTTCTCCATACATGCGGGTAAATGTTTGTAAAACGCAAATGAAGTAGGTACCTATGTGTTAACCCATTGACTAAATAAAATTCCTATGGCACTGTCAAAGATTCATTGATCACTCATCACTCATCACCTGCTTATGAAAGGCAATGAAATTTGACAACAGTCAATAGCGCTTCAATGGGAAAAGAGAGATCTCATACTCATAACCCATTCGTTATGCACCAGTTGATTATTGCCTTTCTCCGTGTGTAGAAAGCGTTAAGAAGGACCTTCCACTTTCTTATGTATTCAAGCAAATAGTTCCAGTTAGGGAGCGTACAGATATTACGAAGACGGCCTAGGGGAGGGGGGGAGTCCCAAAAAGTCCTCACCCATGTATAAAATTAGGCTTAAACAGGCTAAAATAATCCTCAAAGGGGGGAG
>JABASI010006110.1:0-11300 GCA_019776505.1 Tomocerus nigrus
TCTTCTTCCACCAAGGCGTGAAACTAATTTGACATGAAAACAATTACAATCAATTTTTAAGATTCCAATTACACATGTGGTGGAAGCAATTAAAAACATATTGGATTTCTGTAGTTATTTTACTTTCAAGTTCGTTCTCTCACATTTTGAATGATTTTACTGTTGTTTCGATTGCGAATGAGTTTTGGATACTCAACTTTGAACATTTTCGTGATACTTATTTTTTTTGTATACCGGAAGATTTTACTCTACTTTGCACCTGTGTACATTAAACTATTGACAATTTATAATATGAATTCGATAATATTTTAGAGTTTCATCGCAGTGTAATAACTAATAACAAAAAGATATAGCATAATAGTAAGAGCCCCGGGGTTTTTTGGAAATACTTCGAAAATGAGTGACAGTGAAGAAGTGAAAGTGCGTCGCTCTCGGTTCATTCCATCTCCCCTGAGATTTTCTTATCAGAATCTGTCACAACGCCTTACTGCCAAATCTCCGACAAATGATAGTAGCAATAGCACACCAACAGTAAAAACTCCGAGCACTCCGAAAAGTGCTAAGAGCTCTCCGGGAGGAAGTCCCTGGCTCAAAAGGGTTGGAAAACATGCATTCGACTTGCACACGTAAGCAAAACTTTTCCCTGCATTTTATCTTTAGCACTTTATTATTCTGCTTATGAGACTCTTCATTCCTGCTATTCTCACCGAATGACAAGTGGAGACGGGAAGAGATGATTTTTTATTTGCCGTTCACCAACACTGGAGCAAATTACTCGTACTACAATTATAATCATATCATTAGTCTTATTTTGCTGACGTGAGCTGTACAGTCTGCGTACATCCTCACTCCAAACGAACAAAACATTCTTTTCAAACGGAAGATCCTAGCAAAAACGGAGAAGGAGTCCATAAAATAGACATAGATTCCTCTACTGATGTTCAAACTGCATAACACACTCAATATTACTGGCACTGATATTCACAGATAAAATTCAATTACCGCATACCATGCAGTGACAAATATTTGCAAAACATAGCGAAACATTTCTGCGCAGCTGAATAAAATTGCCAATGCTCTTCCATAAAAGAACAGTGAATTAATCGCATTAAAAATAAAGTTGGCATTGCACTTTGCATTGCGCTAGATAAAGTGTAGGAAAATACGATTTTCTTTCCCTAATACATGGTTTCGGACATTATTTTGTGAGTAATGGGCTTGTGATACGGAAAATGACGCATACAATTACTTATTGTAAAAGTTTCAAACAAAATACGGTTGTAGATGTAACTTCATTAACAAAATGTCAACTGCTGAACCATTTGGAGATGCAACTTTCCTGAAAGTGTTTTCTCTCAAATATGCTCTTTGACAGAGGCATTAGGCAAGTCAATTATTATCATTCCATTCTCTAGCAAAAGCAAGTTAACTTATACTGAACTTCCTTCCACTGAATTTCCTTCCTGAAGAAATGAGGCAAACTATCAATAGACATTATATATTGCATCAAATTAAGCTCTAAGTTATACATCCCTAGAAACCCAGCACGATTACTCCCGATAGCAGCTCATTTTGGACCGGAACCAAAATCCATTCTTGACAAGAACTGCATTCGCCAATATTGTGATACATTTTAAGTAGACAGAGAATACATAAACAAGGATGTATCTAGTAAATATTATATGTATAGTCTGATTGGTGCTTATTTGCACAAATTGGGACTGAGATCGCTCGCTCGATACGTACTGCAGTAGTATTTAATTTATGGGATTATCTAAATATAAACAAGTTTCACATTTATTATGCGATTCCTTCTGAAATACATCCATAGATATAATCCAAATTCCAATACGTAGCTTTATGGACAGATTGGCACTATGTATGAGTTTCATTAATTCTAAGAACCTATATCATAATGTTTGAGTATGTGTTATCAGCTGGTAGATATAAATTGTTTGAGTATAGGAAAAAGTTTTTTTGGGATTCCATTAGAAATCATTACAGCATGTGCGTGCACTAAAAGCCGTCAACATTTCCCGTTTGAGTCTATGTCAACAGTCAACACAAACATCAAATCTCATCACATGAGACTGGTAGATATAAATTGTTTGAGTATAGGAAAAAGTTTTTTTTGGGATTCCATTAGAAATCATTACAGCATGTGCGTGCACTAAAAGCCGTCAACATTTCCCGTCTGAGTCTATGTCAACAGTCAACACAAACATCAAATCTCATCACATGAGTCATCAATAGCAATCAGCATGGTGTCTTTCTCCCTTTTTTGTGCAAGTATCTCTTGTTTGTCATTTACTGCCATATGTCGTTACCTATATATGTCTGTTGAATCATTAATCAAAGAAAATTGTACGAGCTGTCCTCATTTGCGGAATCAGCAATTCTGGGTAGATATTCGTAGTTTTTGGTAGTAAAACTGTTGCCGTATCCAATGGATTAATTCACGAGACACAGAGGTTAACTCTGTCGACTCTTTCACGCTAAATATGCATACTAGTAAGGAATTCATAGGGAAAAGGGTGAAAAACATTTGCTATAGTATCATACTATACTCCATGTTGTTTACCTTTTTAAAGTAGGCATAAATTATTCCATGTAATATCACAGGCACATTTCCACTAGGAAAAGTGTCTAGGTCTCTGAAGGGAATTGAAAGTTTGGTGAACTGTAGTTTATTGATATTAGAGAGAGATATAAATATGTTGTTAGCATGGTCAATGGCTTATGGCTTATGGTCTTAATACACGCGAGCAGAATTGCCTGCTGGAACTATATATTCCGCATAGTGTAAGTAAGTAAATAGGGTTATTATAAACGAAGTGCATTTCTTCCATCTTCCCATTTCCATTCTAATATAGCAGTTTACTTTATAACGATGCAATCGTCACAATCATCGGAGCGTATCTTGCTTTGCCTTGGACTAATAACACTTACATTTAAAGACATAGATGCCCAAGTCAAGTACGTATGTCGTAGTATAATCAACTATAATAATATACGCAATGCTATTGAACTAGTGAAAGAGTCTGTTCTAGCTTTGATATTTAGTTTTAACATTGTGATTGCATAGCACACATAAGCAGATGTTGTCTTGTCCTTGTCCCTGGTCGCGTTATTATATTTTCCTTATATTTTCTGCTAGTTTGCAATCTAAACAAAATGACACGGCTTTATGCCATGAAAAGGCTAAGCTCTTTTGCAAGAGATTTCTATGTACAGGCAGAGGGAACTGAAAGTCAACACAGTTCATTTAAGCAACTACATTGCATTCCCTTTATCCATCCATTCTGAATAATTCAATTTAATATCGCTGTGTAGAAGAACGAGGAACGAGCTGAACCACAATGGCAAAGAGTTACAGAGTTACATCGGGTTAACCTAACCACATGCTTTCATTTCTATTTACATTTCTTCTGACAGTCTACGCTCTACAAAACTTTACCTCATGCAATGCAAATCTAACTCAATTTTGATATAACGGATCGGATGCATAGAGATGTAGAGACATAATAATATTTTCATTATAAGTAGGTATATTTTGAAGAATAGATATCTATATTGGATATGACATGATTGGTATATACATGCATAAACTAGAGTATTGATTTACTTTACAGCAGTCTGGTTAGTGTAGTATGGATCTACATTATTTACATATTTTCTAGAGGCATAATACAAAATGATGGATACAATATATAGCACATTAGATTGCACATAAAATATCCTCATCCAATTCTATCTCTCTGTTCTTCTGGGTATTTGATGTGCGTGGAGCGAGCAAATGTGAGTGACTTTTGCAGTTTTTTTCTGCTCCACGTGTGTGCCTTTGCTGGATAAGTTGTGACCTATTAAATTACACACGAATTATCTCATATTTCCTCGCTGCAGCAGTATAATCTAACACGAGAATGGATATAATATGGCAGCTCTTATGTGTGCTATGCACCGAGAATAATGATAACTCATAACAACTCTTGCTCCCAATTGTGACAATATAACAGAGATACTATATTATAATGACACTAATGAGTTGATAGCAACACAGAATAAAAGCGTTAATTATAGCGCACAATTTTTGCTCATCAAATTCAGTCACAAAAACATGCGTAAATTTTCTTAGATTAGGCATCCAGATTTAAGATATTTAATTTGGTAATGAAGGTTACTATTATCTATGGTATACAAATATAACTAGCTACGGCTATTTTCCTCTTGTGGATAAATTCATAAATACGCGAAAAATGATTTTCTACAAGTTGACACAAAGCAAATTCATGTGAAGAATCAAAAACAGTTAATAGATGCTTCTTAAAATGGTCATTAGATTTAGATCCACATTTTCTATTAGGTACCACACAGGCACATTTACTAATACCATCTAATACCATAATGAAGCCAAAACCTGACTTAATTTGTTGTAACATAAATAAATCATACACATAATATGATGGACGGTACTGCGTCAATTGCATTCCGACCTTTGATCTCTGCTGAGTACTTTTGAAGCAAGCCCTATTTTTGCCCCACTATACTCCACATACTAACTTAGGGAGGTTAATAATGTCGCGACTAGCAAAAGTTGTGAGAATAAACTTAATTGCTTAGTCATAAACACAATTTTATGATTTTGTGTATATTTTAAAATTTTATGCCTTATCCTACAAAAATACCGACAAACCATTTATATGACTGACAAACTAGAAATAATAATACAAAAAAGCATTATGAGTTTATGAGTAGTTTGCAATTTGGAATGTCCTGAAGATGAGAAGACGAGGTCATTCAATCACTGCAGTTAGAAATGCATAAAAATATGTTGCTATTTCCTGGAGACAGAGTCATTTTTCAAAAATTTATTGTTCTATTCTGGCTTGTGAATGTAAACAAAGCGGTTTTAATTAATATTGCACTTTGTCAGCGAATTTTATGATGCCGAACTCACCTTGAATGTCCATTTCTTCAACCTATACTACAGACTACCTTTTGTGACAATAAGTGCACAAATAAGAGTATTAAATAACCAGTCTCTACTGTATAAAACTCTATTAGTTATTTATTTACACTAAAAAATAAGTACATTGCCAAAATATGGTATACATAATCATCATTTAGTGTGGTTTACATTTTGCTTTGCTAACTTCCTTTGTGGAGTCGGCTACAGTAGGAGCAGCTGCTTATATTTTTAATTTATCAATGGCTCTCGTTGTTCCTGTAACCTAATTTGGTTTGTGTTTGTTTAGCAGCATCAGTGTTAAATCACCTCGACTTTTCCTCTAGTGTAAACTTAGAAAAAGTGGTCTAGAAATTCCTTGGATGAATGTTTTCTCTTGTCAATCTTTACAACTGCAATCTGAAAAGGAGTGAATCTCCTCATGTATTATTACGGTAGATAGAGATAGAGAGAGATAACCCCTTCAATTGTAATACAAAGCAAAGAACTTCGCATTCGTCACGTCATGTATTGCATTCCACATTCCTTATTCTCTCATTTTAGGGCTCTCTGACGAAAAGTGTTTCCATGAAGGAGACAGGACTCTTTTTTAGAGTGTCTTGTATACTTCTTTACCTTATTGTTAGTGGAAAATTATAGTAAAATCTCAGCAATAGTACCTGGCACATCATGTGATAAAATTGTACGACACGAAAGACGTCATGTTAAAGTTATATGAATCTATATAAAGACATTTTTCTCGGGATTCCATTAGATATAGGTAGAAATGGAATCTATTTGCAAAAACTTTGATCAATGTACGCAGGTATAATATATAAAAGTACCTACATATGTAAAAGTTGTGGTGTAGGTACGTCAGAAACATGCGAACCGAATCTAATAGAAACGAGGGAATGCAGTTCTTAGAACTGAGAATTTATAGTAAGGGCAAAGGAAATTTACTGGTCCGTTTTGGTTAGTGACACGGTGGGAATAAATGAAAATTTCATCGTAAAGTCATGATGAAAGTAATTCATTGGAAAGGGCCAGTTTCTTTCTGGAGGCAAATGGAGATTGATATCTTTTAGACGACTTACTTAGGCTGGTAGGATTCAGTAGGGAATTCCAATGTTGTCTCTGAAATGAAATGGGTGGAAAATGTAAGATATGGCTCTTTTGCCTTTTCGTCTATTGGTATCGACAGGAAAAAATGCATTTGTAGCTCGGAGCCATAAAAACGGTTTTCCCTGCTGTGTACAAGATTTCTTTTTGCTTATCTGACATGTGCATCTCGAGATGGTTTTGGCTTGAGTGTACTAGTGTGTACATGCACTGCTTACTTATATGGTATCACATGGCCGAACGAATCCATTTGATCGACTCAGAATGGTCCAGTAAAGAACGGAGAGTATGTTTGTACTAGCAACTAGTAAAGTTAGACTCTTCTTCGGATTTGTAGTTTGCATTTAAATCTGAAAGAGATCAGAGAAGCACTTTGCATTGTAGCATTGTGTAGGATTGTCATGATATTTGCTTTCCATCTCAATCTTTTATCTGTTATAAATATATGTAGATCCATGACTGCATGCTCCGTCGAAAGAATCCTTGTACAAATAGAAATTCTCCGAGCCACACATTTCAATTCCATTTCCAGTTGGTTTTCCTTGAGTAGACTGGAGTTTTGCTGGAAGAGAAACTAGTGAAACATCCTAATCGCCAGCCGAGCCAGGCCAAAGGCAATGGAACGCAAACGCAAAGAGCGAGAAACTGAAAGGAAGTGAACGTGAACCGAATTCGCCTGCTTTTCTCTACTTTCAACCGGAGAGCAGAGCTAGTAGAAAAGTAGGCAGATCTGCAGAGAGTAAGTCAACTCTTAGATCCTCATGCCACTAGAAATCCAACTGGCAGCTCTACACTAAACTACACTAGTCAACCATAAGTTCTATAACACTAGCTAGCTAACTTACAGATTTCCCATTGCAGTAGCAAAACATAGCCAAAAAGAAAAGAGCGTGTGCGGAAACTGCGAATCTGCTAAGTCAATCTAGAATCCAATATTATACCAGCACAGTAAGAGAGAAAACTACCTAGCTACCTTATCTTTCTATTCACAATCATCCACGATACATAAAATATTATAAGAAACTATATATATAGTATCAATTCCTACTTTACATAATATATTATGCCCACAAGTTAGATTTGGGATTTTTCAAGCCCAACTCAATTAGCATAAATATAGCACGGCCCATGATATACCTACACCCTCTCATTATGTTACAATAGCTACTTATAAAAAGAGGGACATGAAACCACAACGTAGTTCTATTAAATTGAGCACAAGAGCCAAGGCATACTCCTATGATGCAATTGCAACCTTTATGTTTCAACTCGACTATAATGCATTATGTAAGGTCTCCAGGAGAGACTTTCGTCGAAAACTCAAGTAGATATTAAAGATAAGGCAAGGGTTCCTTCGCCTTTTCTATTCTATTAAGTTACTACGTCGTATTACTACGCTGTACTAGCTGTACACATGTTGCAGTTGTAGTACAAGTTCTGGAAGCAAAATAAAAACAATGCAAATGTTATGCAAAATGCATAACTAAGGTGTCTGAAGCCTGAGCATAGGCCAATTTAGTTCCCTATTAAATTTTACGGTAGAACATAGCTACTAGCTATATATCTATACATGTGCCTCTGAGAGAAAACCGAAAAAGGTGGTACCCTGTCACATAATATGTAGCATTAAGGAACATACAATGTTTCTACATGCATTCTTAATACACTTTAATATTGTGCGCATATATAAAAGTGTATTATATCATATAGTCTTCATATATTCATGCATTCAAGTTGAATTGGAAGTTTTTGGAAGGAGTGGAGGAAAGTATAGGTCAATATTAATATAATACAAGCCATAGTAGTAGATAACAAAGTCAAAGTAGATAGACAGAGAGAGAGTTGAACCTAACTGCCAGGTTTGTGAGAGTTGACTGAATAGAATGTAAAGGATATTATGGTTGGTGCTAGAGACATAGAGTGTGTTAAATGTGCACTGTAGAGAGCTAAAGAGAGTGGAGGATCCAGCAAAAGAGCTCAGTCAGTGGAAGTTTAGCTGGAAAGTGAGCTTTGGCAAAGAAGCAGAGGCAGGGAAGCCAAAGGAGCACAAGCCTCACATCGACCCACACCACAGAAAACACATCATTCCCAACGTCTCCTTCCTTCCTTTCCATTCTACTCAATTCTCTCCTCTCGAATACTCACTTTTCAGTCGAAACCCAAATTATCAACATCCCACAAGGAGCCTGGCTACCATTCTTTTGCCAAATTGCCCATTCAACATAATCGTCATCATTCCCCGTCGATACGCTAAACGTCACTTTGACTTACAGCGATAAAGGATCATCTTGGAAATTAATCACAGACCAAAACCATCTACTCATCAATTCTAGGTTAGTAATTTTAATATTATTCTCAATTTTAAATCTGGCATTGTTTGCATTTGACACAAAAATAACAATAACCAGACATGTAGATGTAAACTAAGCTGAGTAAACATTTACCTTTGAGTCAGATTACAGATTTAGAGGAGCACGAGGTTAGTTTTGTTAGTTACGACTTACGAGCAATTACATTACGTATTCCCTCTTGCTCCCTTTTCTTTTGTTTTCTTTCTATTGTCTTTGTTTTCATGTTTAATGTACGCGAGTACATCTTCCTCTCTAATTTTCCTAAGCTTTTATGTGGTGATATCTCCATTTGTACTCTATACCTAAACTCCTCTATATAACATTAACAGAAGTTTGTCAAACTTTTTTTTAATCTGTCGACGGATTCTGCCATTCATACATAGAATTCTTTTGTTTATCATAATATGATCAGAGGATGAGAGAAGTCTATAGACATTAGAATGATCACCCCGTTCTACTTTATAGTTTTCTTTTGTTTGGAAATTAAATTTGGGTGAACGACCTGGGCTGGATTGTTCTTTTTATTGTTAGCACTTTCAGTTAGCATCTTGCGCCCGATCTCCTTCTTCTTCTTCTTCTTAGTACATTTGAATTCATCTGTCTGTCTTGTTTTGACTTGAGTTGATCCTTGACTGGAATTAATGCGTGGGCTTGCGGCTCGCCCTATTTGCAAACACTAATACTCATGTAGTTTTCTTAGGCCGATATACTTCCCTCACTTTTCTCTGTTAGTAAACCCAATTGCATTATGTAAAGAGGAAGGTACAGTACAAAGAAGGCACTATTCTAAATTCTCAACATGTTCTTCGGGAAATTGAGTTAGCCTCTTGAGTCTTGACGGAACAATAACAATAAAAATCAATATAAAATAAGTCAAGAATTCTACATTTCCAACAAATCGATTCACTGACATAAATATTTACTCCCTTTTAATGGCTTATAGTTGTAATTTTCTATTTTCTGCCCTCCTTTTTCATACAACAACTACAAATCCTTTATCGCTAACTAGCTTATTGCATTATGAATATTTTAGTTTACATTGCAATAGCTCTGCCAATTTTCAATGCACTCTCCTCAATCCTTCTTTTCTACTGCAAGTAAGAAAAGAGCCACAACACTAAAAGTAATAAGCTCGTCTAAAAACATTTCAAGGTAGTTAGGTATTGACATGCAAATGGTTTTTATTTAACCAAAAGCTAAAGATAAATCCTTTCGCTTAAATAATAGCTCAGTTTTTTCCCTTGCATCATCTTATTATGAAATAGTGCCGATTCACAATGACAGTCAGAAGAGATGAATTTTTTGCTAAGTATTCTTAATGCTCCACTTAAATCACATTATGACTATAGTTATAAGGAGCATCTTGTTCTCCTTTTCAATGGCCAGTCAAAAATAATTGTCATGTTTGCTCATAAACGAAACTACTTTGGTACTTAAGCCTTCTACGCTTGTAACAAACTACCTCGGCAATGGTAATGATAATGCTTTGGCACATGATGGCAAAATCTATAATATAATCCAATGACATTGGCAACTATTATTAAACGGATACAGTATAGGATGCCCTAATGCTCTATGATGTACTTACACACATCCAGAAGCTATAAATATAACTTTCTTATTGATTCTCATATACAGGTATAATATACATAGATAAATAATAGACAGCATAAATATTGTATTCAATAATAGAAATGATGATGACAATAGTTTCCTCTCGAAATTCTGAAGAGATATACAAGGATAGAGTGCATTGGTAGTTTGCATAAATAGCTGTTGTTCTGATTGGCATTGAAAATTCAAAGTATAATGAGATGTACATTAATAACGTGCGAACAAATAAATGACGAAGGTGATTATTCTTAGTCTGCTCACTCAATAAAGTTCTTATGACAAAAAGTGTTTTTTATTAGGAAGAAGGGGCTTAGCGAGGGGTAATACAATTTCACTTTAAAGACCATTAAAAATACTCTGTCTGTTCTGTCTAACGAAAGTAGTATTGTATTACAGAAAAATATATACAGGCTCTGCATGAAACGATAATAAATGGGAATAGAGACGAGCATCCCTCACGACGACGAGCATGGAGCAGAAGAGAGGGATAGATAGAGTCACTAAAGTAGATATATGCACATAAAAATATATGTTTCGAAGAGAACGAGGAGTGAGATGAGAATGCATGATGCCTTCGAGAGAAAAGTATCATTCGTTTTGCTGTTTAAATAATCCTCAGTCATAAATAAGCCTTGCGCTTGTGTGCGTTGTGGATATTCATAATAATGCCATGCAACCAGAAAGAAAGACAGTTCAGTTGGGTTCACATCTATAACGAATGCAGAAATCTACTGATATTAGCTATGAATGAAAAAGTACTGTACATAATAGTCAGGCAGGCAGTGGCAAACTAGCAGACACACAGCTCATGCTATTCATATTCATTCATTTTGCGTGGGCGGATGCATCTCATCTCATCTGCATTTCCAAATGAGCCCTGCCCATCAGAAATCTAACTTACAGAGCAACTAAGCCAAACCAATCTAATAGAGATAAATATGTTTATGCCAACACATGCCTTCTCCCTTTCTACATCACATTATCAATTATTATTGTACAACAGTACCACACAAGTTACGCAATATCATTTACAATTTTATATTTCATACGTATAATGTAAACCTATTCAATTACCTCTTCATCCTAGACATATTTTCAAAATAATTCAGAGTTTTTTAGGAATAACATTTTCTGACCATTAAAAATACTATACACTAAATACCAGCCTGTGGCAAAGTCCCATAGAGATTTTCAAAAATGAAAAGTGGGTGGAAAATATTCGCGTGACGTCACAAGATGACGTCACACGAATACGATTTTAAAAGCGA
>JABASI010006111.1:0-11299 GCA_019776505.1 Tomocerus nigrus
TATCAATTCCTAAAAGACCTACTGCCATGAATCATCAACGTCTTTATTAGTTTTACTGATAAATGAACACAAAATTAAATCGGACACTTGCAGTTATTATTCAATTCCAGCAACTGCGATTAAACGATAGGCCCGCGTCTGTCATATCTTTGTGAACAGAAATTTAATTACCATAATAATGAAATTTTTCGCCATTTTGTATTGATTGTGAGTTCTGTGAGTGAATAACATGGTCACGTCGTACATAAGTAATGGTAGTCAATACTAAAAGTGTATAAAAGTGTAAAAAATAGTTTTCTTTTCACTAAAAGTGTGAAATAGCAAATGAAACAGTGTGAAATAGAACAGAAGAGAAATAGGTGGGATCCGTAGTGCTTGTTTACTACTTGGCACATTTAAAGAAGTGTGTTACACCTATGCAGTAAAAATCTCATTAGCTTAATTACACCAGGTGAATATTAGATATGATGCTGAAAGAGTTGAAAGCGAAAGAATATTTACAACAAACAGCAGATTTTTTCTTACCATAAAAGAATTGTAAAAACTGAGAAATTGACCAGTGTCATAAGGAAATATATAAAAAAACTCATAATAAATACAATACTCAGTGTTGAAAAACTAATAAATACATAAGCATAATGAAAATTCAAAGTAAAATATTCCTCTATAGTAAATCCTGGTCTCATTTCTCACACAATTCACAGTTTTATGCCAGTTGTGTAAAGCCAACTTTCTACGGGCGTGCTTCCACCCGGAATAAACGACGGATTTTACTATACACCCTCCTGGCACTTACTTTTCTCATCGCATACCTTCATTTATTCCTGGGCATTTTCTACAGACTCTTTGAAAAGGATTTCCTTACCACTTTTGACTACCCGGAGAATATTGAAGACTTCCCTCAATTCATACAAAATTACAAGTAAGATAGATAATATCTTACATCTCATTAATATTCAACATTTCTCACTGCTTAATTAATTTAGCATTGACTGGTTGTAACATTCTAATATAGGGACCATGATATTTTAAATATTATATTCATCTGATTCGAAAAAAACTCCTTGGTTTATAGATACTTATAGCCATAGACCAGAGATCTTTCTTTATTCCACTGATAATTCAGTGTTTTTTATAAATGGAGTTCGAAAACCAGAATTTGGAAATTTTAATTCTCAAAAGGAAAATAATCACCTGATTTTTTCTATTAATGACTTTTGCGTTACATTGTAAGATTTTAGAATAAAATAAAATTGTATTATTCAAAAGTTATAGATTCTTCGGACAAACAGGGTTTCGAAACTGTTTATAAACTTGCCTAATTCGTATTTGGGAAAAACTGTTGTTTTATTCTGTATTCTTGGAGATATTATGTGTGTGTTCCGTTTAAGTCATTTCGCCCGGGTATTATACTTTGGATAACTTAAGATATTAATTTTTACAGGTTCCTGGAGCGGACATTCAATACAACAAATAGTCACAATATGCTACGATCTCCAACTAATCAGTATTATTCATCGGTAGAATTTTTGAAAAGAGCTGACTCAGGATGTTCGAGTCCAATCGGTCTGCTTATAATTGTTAAATCTGCAACAACGAATTTCGAAAAACGAAAAGCCGTTCGTTCAACATGGGGCCATCCTTCGTATCTTAAGAATAATTCGATTTCCGAAAACTTGCCAACTAAATTGGTTTTTATTACTGGACAGCCAGAGAATGAGTCTGATGATTCTGACTGGTTAAAGATAAATGAAAAAATGGATCTGGAATCTGAAATGCACCACGATATAATCTCAGCTACATTTACAGACACGTATAATAACAACACGTACAAATCTATGAGTGCCCTACGATGGGCTAAAGAAATCTGCGGGGATTTTCGCTATTTGTTCCTAGTGGATGATGATATCTTTATTTCATTGAAGAATCTTCGACTTTACTTAAAAAATCCAATGACATACGAACATAATTTTCCCGATTTAAAAAAGAAGCAGTCAGAAATGGATGATGTTCTCATATTGGACAATGAATCCGTAGGAGACTTCAAAGAGACTAACACATCCGGGGCGGAGTTACGTGAAGATCATCTCTTTTTAGGGAAATTACTCTCTGAAGCAAAACCTATTCGAAATCAATATGGATGGAGTATGTCTTATTATCATTTATTCTAATTTAATTTAATGCAATTTTTAATGGCCATAAACCGAGACCAGAAAGGTTTGATCAAGTATTGATCTGAGAGTATTATCTATTATAATATTTAAATATGTTAAAAAAACAATGAATGGTTCAAAAATGGATTTCCTTTGTATTTTGTAAATTTTGACGTAAAACATGAAACTTTGACAATTTTTTAACGACTACTCAGAGTCAGAACTAGAAAAAGAAGTTTTGGGGTATGGGAAAGTGAGAATATGATTTGTGAAGGAAAGGACTAGTATCTAGGAATGATAACGATACTGTTGGTCCAGGGTCCACGTGCATTCGGCATTAAGTGCATTCATTTTGTGCAGACTTGCAAGATTTAACCGACTTGGTGTACTTTACTACATGCAACTTATCATGTCACACGGGAATCCCGTTAATAAAACCCAAATCCCAAAATATGACACCATAAGGTTACTTTTAGCTTTTACATATCATTAGGAAACGAAAACGATTTTGGGAGTTCGTAGCTTGAGAAATAAAAATATGTAAATAGAATATAAATACAAGTTTCATTTAATCCCTGATTCTTTTTTATCATAGATTGCAAATGGTTTATGCCCCTGGAAATGTATCCATACAACTACTTCCCGACGTACATTCCTGGAATGGCAATTCTTTTATCCAAGTCGACTGTGATAGACTTCGTTTACGCTTCATTGTTCACCCGTCATTTGCACATTGACGATGTCTACTTGGGGATCTTAGCCCACAAACTCAAAATAAACGCTACTCATTCCGATTATTTCATAATGCTTAACAAATGGAAGAAACATATTAAATGGACGGACTACATGATCGTAGTTCACAACTACACACCTCAAGACCTTATTCGATTATGGACTGACAATAATCTTGGCATTTAACTAAAATTTGAATTAATTTTAAAGATTGTTTCTACTTATAAACAAAATTGATTCATCGAATAGGGACCAACAGCAGCTTGATGATTAATGTTTTCTATACCAATAATAAATAAATTGTAATAAATCCGCTATAATTTGTGGGTCCGTCTCTTTTCAAATTCTGAAATTATAATTAATTCGTTAACAAAACTAACGAAAATAGACATTTGCCCTATTTTCATTCCAATTTCATATATCAGTGTATTATTGCATGAACTGCTTAATAGCATCCTCTCATTTGTTTTTGCACAAACACTTGTGGTTTTCAAATAAAAATCTGCAATAAATAGTAGCGTTTCAGTTTCAAATTCCTTTTGAATCTCTAAAAAGAACTTTTTGCAATTCTCCATAGAAAATGATTATTTCTTAAAATGAACATTTTAATAATCATCACGAAACAGTTTTAGTGTGATTTTTTGAAGAAGATAACTGAAATGTGGAAAATTTGTATCAAAAATTATCAAACTTAATTTAGCGCGATAAATTGGCATTAGAAGATTTGCCATGAACTTGGAAAAACAGCCTTTTCAATTTTTTTGACCTACATTTTTATTTTTCACACATTTCCTTGTAATTTAAAAGTTAAGATTTCAAGCTTCAATGTAAAAAACAAAATATATTTAGGCTTTCGCACGTAGAATCATGTAACAACAATATTCGTACAGTTATGTGTGTAATGTGTTTAGAATGAAATATGCCTGGCATGACGCTAGTTTTTTGGCACATGAGATGTATGAATGAGTAATAAGCGACATGTCTCGGACCTCGGACTAGTATTTCCTGGTATGGGCATGAATTGTATTTCTGTGGAGAATGTATGAGACTACGTTAAAAAGATTTAGCTAATAGTATAATTAAAAGTAGTAAGTGATGTACTGTGTGCATGGGATTTTTACAAAGTTGTGTTTGTATTAAAAATGTGTTTAAGTAAGGAACATGATTGTTGATTTATGGTGCGAGATATTTAATGTGTCTATTACAGCACGTCTTTAAAATTCCTGGATTGAATGGCAGGGCTTTGGCTGGGCAATAATTCTTGTGCGTTGTCAAATAATCATTATCTACTCAAGAGCAGGCTAGATAACAATGAGATAGTAAAAAATTGCCAGTTTGGTTTGTTCTGGCCTGGTGTGGCATGGCACGAAATGATCTGCTGTTTTTTGGTTCAGGTTCAAGCCAGGCCATCCTAAGCCCAGACTCTCTCGGCCAAAGGAAATCTACGAAATCTGCCACAACTCTTGTTTCCCAAGTGTGGGATAAGATTAAGATGAATTTAACTCGTGACATGTCCCGAGCAGTTTTCCTTTGAGTCCACTATCTGTTTTGTTTTCTAGCCGTCTCTCGGCATTTGTCTGCATGAGGAGTTCCTCTTTTCTTCATTGTTCTCTCTTCCAGTACCTACTACCTACCTGCATTATTCAGAGTAGCTTAGCTTCTCTATATACAAATGCACAATCTGTCCATCCGTCGGTCGGTCCGTCTCTGCCCGTGATGATGAGGTTTTTTCGTTGCTTTTTTATTTTCAATGTCGTTGTTTTTCAATTGTCGTTGTTTTTCCATTTTCGTTGTTTTTCAATTGTCGTTGTTTTTCCATTTTTGTTGTTTTTAAATTGTCGTTGTTTTTCCATTTTCGTTGTTTTTAAATTGTCGTTGTTTNGTTTTTAAATTGTCGTCGTTTTTCCATTTTCGTTGTTTTTCAATTGTCGTTGTTTTTCCATTTTCGTTGTTTTTAAATTGTCGTTGTTTTTCAATTGTCGTTGTTTTTCCATTTTCGTTGTTTTTAAATTGTCGTTGTTTTTCCATTTTCGTTGTTTTTAAATTGTCGTTGTTTTTCCATTTTCGTTGTTTTTAAATTGCCGTTGTTTTTACACTTTCGTTGGTTTTACATTGTCGTTGTTTTTTCATTTTCTTTGTTTTTAAACTGTCTCTGTTTTTCTATTTTCGTTGCTTTTACTGTTGGCTTTTTACATTTTTGATTTTTCTGTCGCTGACATTCATTTGTTGAAATGACGCTTTACGGATAGCAAGGTTCATCGTTCAAATTTTCTATGCGTCATCTGGAGATCAAAAGGACCATTGAATTGAAAACTGAGTTTACTGGGATAAGGTCAACTATGGGTCGTCCTGAGGTCATACGGTCATCTCATGAGAACTACTTGAGATGCATGGTTCAAATTTTGAATCCTAATACGATCAAAATAAAGACTAACCGTGAAAATGGGGTCAATCAATAATGTATCAAGGTTATGTCTAAGGTTATGTCAAAAACTGGCCAAGATACTTGGTTAAAACTTTGTAGACACACTACTAGTCTTCAAAGTACGTACCTAGGGTCAATAGATCAAGGTCACCGTTATTATACCCCAAAACGCTACACTGTATTATATCCCTTTTACAATGGTTCATTCTTACACACATCACACACACAGGGAGAACATAATTTAAGTGTAAAGTAAATGCTGAGAAAAATTACTCATGTATGTAATAGTTGGAGAATTAGTAGCGTTTATCTCTATCCGAAACAATCTACTCACATCATTCATTTAGCTATAGCCATCATAGGTAGGTACCTAACCTAAACCCATCTTCAGAGACTTCGTCTCTTTGGCTTAACTTTCCCTTAAATACTATTCATTTTAATTCCCAACTATTTAAGAAACAATAAGAAATGCAACTAAGATTCAATTCTTTAAGATTAGTCATCCTTACTTAAATGCTAACCTTGTTATTAAATTATTTTTCTTTCCTAGAAATTCTTTTGATGAAAACAAACAAATTTTTCTTATCCTCTCGCAGTAGACTCTTACGCTTATGTAATGATATAGGACAATAAGCCATATCTCACTCATACAGATATATGGGTAAGGTAAGGCCATCCCAATTCTAATAATGTTCTCTGTGATGTGAACATAACATAATTCACCTAAGCTAAAATGTATACCTAGGTACCTACCTAGCTTTATGTGCCAGAAAAATTCCCAAGGAGGATTTTTGGGAACTCAAACTATTTCGTATCCCACAAAAGGGCGGAATTCTTTTCCTGTCCTCTTATGTACTCGGCGTCTTTACCTTTACCCACAAACATCATCGTTCCGTCCTCGCTTTTCACGATTTTCTCTTCTTCTTTAGACCAACAAATAACTTGTATCTCGTTTAGCATGACATGACATAAGTATATACATTCCTACATTATTACCTATTACTATTATTATTATTTTAGCTACGTATACTTACATACTTTTCTAAATGGCACTTACAGAAAAAAATCATAGCTAACACTTTATACATTGTTACATTAGTTGATTATATCTGGATCTTGTAAATTACGTTTCGCATGTATCTATCTACATGCACATTTTCTATTGTACAAAATTTTGTATCATTTCACGCACAAAAGATCAGAAACATGCATTGAAATATCTCGCGGAAATAAATGAATGGAATATTTCGCGGAATTACATAAATATTTGCGAAAACTTTAACAAATCCTTAATTTCGCTATGACCATAAGTAAAATGTTTTGTTCATTTCTTTCAACTATTTATTTTTGTCCTAATTATTGCAGGTATTAGTCCAGGGATAATCAACATCCATCTTAAATTAATTAATTTCTTCCGTTATTTTATTTTTTGGAATTCTTTCCCGTTTCTTTAATTTCCCATAATTTGAATTTCTTGGTATTGAATTCAATATAGATGAAATGCAGTTATAATTGCTCCTTTAATTTATGTAATTCGTTGCAACTTCCCTTTTCAAGGTAAAAAAACTTGGAAAAGTGAAATAGAGGTTTGATGAAGATTTGCTGTTGAGGTTGTTGTGGATGTCGGATCTTTTTATTTTCCCACAAGAAGAGAAGAAGAAGAAGAAGAGGAAAGCAAGTTTTGAGATACTACTAGTGAGAGTGGTAGTGTTGGTAAATAAAAAAAATGTTTAGCAATGCAAAGAAGGAAAAGATGAGAGAGCGTGTAAATGCGATTGAATTGAACAAAACCGAAGGTATTCTATTGTGATGTGGGCATTGTGTGAAATCTTCGTTTTCTATTTCCACAAGTCTAGGCGGCTTTGGTTTTGTTTTGTTGTGAGTGAGTTCGTTTCGTTGGTTTAGATGGTGAGAATGAGAAAATAGGATTTATAAGGACATCACAAGGAAAGGTAAGTAGTAAGTAAGTAGTAAATGTTCGTTTATAGTAAACTGCTAAAGAATTGATAAGGAAAAGAAAAGAAAGGGGAAGGCTACTTATTTATATGCATACATTAAACTAAATGGCCATTATAATAACTCATGACGATAGTATAGGAAACGGCAGAGTTAAGGAAAAGCAAGGTCTCCCTCTCTCTCTCTCTTTGATGTGAAATATTATGGAGCTATAGAGATTATGCATACAGAGAAATATTCGTAGATAACATAAATAATTTTCTACATAAATATGTATATCAGCAGGTAGAACTAACACAGATTCAGATATGTGGGAATGAGATTCTTCTCAACTCATTTTTCCCATCCGACTCGAGCCAAAGCCCAACTAACGAAACACAAGGGAGACGATTCTACTTTTTCCTTGGACTTAACTTGCCTTTCTGTCCCTGTGTACCTTAAAATGCAAAACTATAAGGGTACTCTCTATCTATACACACTATAAGATATTATAAGTACTACCTATAGGTACTTATATACTTATCTCATACCCTTACCTAACCAATAGAAATGTTATGAGAACATATTATTTACCAACAACAATAACTGTTTACTACTCTTATAATATTTACTATAAAAGTCCAACTTAGATCATATACAATGTAATAGTAAATAATCTTTCTCGTGCTAAGATCAAATTCACTAGCTACGCATTGAGCAGTGCAACGCGCATATAAGGAAATCTCACAAAAGGAAAATCTGAATAAATGAGACTTAATAAAGGATCTTTTTGAATTCTATTAATAAAGTATCTGACCAATAACCCAGATTTTACAAAAGAAAAATCTGGAGAAATCTCTATATGCACAAAACACGCATGAGCTGAGCTCATATTATGCTCCCGTTATAAGGAAACTGTAAAAAAGTGAAGAGAAGACATTAAAATTAGAAGTTTTGTAGAAATTCTTTTATGATATACAAGAATTTCCTTAAAAGTTGAAAAGGGGAACCATTATTAGGCAGTGGGGTTACACTGACTTAGGTATACATCCAACGATTTCTATTATCGGAGAAATCTGTCTGTCCGAGTCCTCTGTGTAACGCATCAATCTGTCCGTGTCCCAAAATCAACACAACGCATGCGCGAGTCAGACACCAGCATGCAGCAGCAGCAGCCTACTAGCCAGAGGCAGCAAGCCAGCCAGCATCCAGAAACATTGAAAGGAAAAGAGGAGAAGGCGATTGTTTTTTCACCACTGCCTGTCTACATCTTTGCTTGCCAAGAGTTTATTTATTTATATATAAACGTTCACGAAAAATATTAAAAGTAAAAAACGATGAAAAATCTTATATGGATTAACGGAACAACTTTTCACTGGGTAAATTCAACCTGATCCCTGATTTTCCTTATAGGGGTTTTGTCTATGTATATTAAAAAGTGCAAGTTAGATCATTGTATATACAATAGTAAATAATTCGTGCTGTAAGAAGATGAAATAGTCCTGGCTATACTTTATATATTTTGTAAGTTGAATATCTTGTGTTAAAATTGTACTAATATTCATATCATCATTATTATAAGTACTAGCTATATAATGTAAATATATTTGGGTATATATAAATGCATACCTATAAAAGAAGTATGGTTATATAATAGATTAGAGAGATGTTAGGTTTGGTTAGAAAAAGAAGTGATGTTGTGGCCAAAGGAAAGCCAACACGAAATTGAATGCTGAAAGAGAGTGTTCTGTGAGCGAGTGCAGTGTTTAAGGAGATGAGGAAAGGAAGCCCCCTTAAGAGAGGCCGTGGGAAAAATATTTACAAAGAAGAGATAGGATAAGTTTGAGTCAAGATAGGAGAATAGTCTCTGTCTGCACTTTGTAGAAAGGACTAGGACAGAATTGGACAAGACAGGACAAGATACTCACACACACAAAACACCGACACTACAATTTACATCACAAATATACTCTGAGACATTATCATTATAATATCACGGACATAACCTTCACTCCTTCATCCTACACGACGGCAAACCACTCGGGACATTTCATCGCAAATCCCACAACCAATTTCTTAACCCTCTTATTCTTTCCACTAATATTCTAGCACTAATAACACTTCTCACGATAAGGTGCCACTATTATCAAACAGTGGAATAAATATCTTCTTTTATTTAAGGTTGGTATGACTTGGTCCAAGCCACGTGTGTTTTCCCATCAGATATCCAATAATTCGATCTGTAATGGATGAAAATGCGAAACGTTGATTTACATCGACAGATAAATTATCCAGGAGCCTCGCAATCCCTCGAACATTTTCTAAATTTTCATCTGAAACGCTGCCACATGTTTTTGCTTTCGCGCCTTTTTATTTGAGTCACAAAAGGTGCGACACGATTTTTCTGCCTTTAGATGAAAATTTTGAAAATGTTATATCCTTATGAGCATCCCTGGATAATTTATCTGATTTCAGTTAACTTTTCATCCATTAAAGATCCATATATAGTCATTAATTTGGTATTTGGTGGAGTGGGAAAACACACACGACTGGGCCAAGTCACATCAAACCTTAAATCATCTCTAATGAAAAAGAATTTTCAATATTCCTACTTTTATTTCTTATCCAATGGTTCAAACGATGATATGGCTTAAAAGAAAACCCACCCTTGCAATTTTACATTTGTTGATAGTAAAAATATTGTAGTAGCTATCTGTAGTATAGTTAATTAAAGCAGTGGGAATCTCTACACGCTACCATTTTCAAAGAAAGTTATACTTCATAGATAAAGGTTAAGTGATGGGTTATTATTAAGAATGTATGGGTGATAGATACTATATAGGTCTTTCATATATTAATACAGACTTATATATCTTTTTGGTTAACCAAAAAGGAAACAAAAAAGTGTAGTAGTGGTTGCGTAAGAAATAATGCAATTAACTATCCATTTCATAAAGGCTTTTATATGCTGATAATCTTTGTACCTTATATTATACCTATACTATTATAATATATGTAATGTTCTTTTGCATTCTGGATAAGAAATCTCAATTTTCATCCTTTGATTATACCTTGCAATTATAAATTATTCTGCATGCCCTAAAATAAATCTCATGAAGGGGAAAGAGAGAAATTGGCAGAACATGAACTTTAGGATTTAAGACAAGGTTTAAGGAAGAACTTCTTTTATGTTGAGAATAATTATTTCCATTGTGCCTACAACATTTTCTAAGCATTACATCATTTAAGGTGAAAGATCCAGAGAAAGTTAGTCACTCACTCTTTTAAAGGTGAATTTCATTGAAACTATTTCTATCTCACTTTTAACCTTTGTCTACATTCCTTATCCATTGCGTTTAAAGGAAAAAGGGAGACGCTAGCAATAATCGTTAGTTTTAGGTAGAATATAGTGGGAGTCTATTTTTTTAGATACACAATTTTACAAAGTCAACCTTTTACCGATAAGTATTACGTTGGCTTTATTATTTGTCTAGCACTTATACATTTGAACTCTGACCTTACATACCTTACTATATGAGTACACTACTTATAAATATAATTATGTTTGTTACTAACTAGCCAAGAATTTCGTTGTATACCGCATAAGGTATCATCGTATGATATTTATATAGGTACTTACCTGGCGTCTTTTATTTGCTCACAAAAATATCATTGTTATGATGCACTGAATGGTATTCATTAATATTATATCCTTCGTCAGTTTGGAATGCACGTGGAATGGGAATTAATTCGTATCAATGTATATCATGCAAGTATCTAGTACATTTAATTTTCATCTAGGTGCTGATCGTCGCATTATTTGGTGTGTGTTGATATAATGCACTGGAAAAACATTTCAAACCAGGAATGAATCATTTAATATACATTTATATCACATTATTTACATGTACATTTATATCACATTATTACACTTATATTACTTATATTACATTATGAATTAAGGTTGGCTTCCCCAATCCAATGGATACGAGTTGAGGTCCCCTGTACCAGTGGGACAGTTTTGGATGTTATGATCTGAATCTAGAGGTTTCCC
>JABASI010006112.1:0-11296 GCA_019776505.1 Tomocerus nigrus
CTCAGATTGGACCGCTCCGGTTTTTTATGAAATACTCAAAAAATTTTCTCCTAATTTACAAAGTTTTACATTCATGGCCTGGGAGGTTCAACATTATGATGCAGCTGCAATTCCAGGCGCGGAAGAAAGCACTGATTCGTTGCTTTGTGAAATACGAAAAATTGATCCGACATTTCAATACCCCAACTTGAAATGTTTGCGATATGAGCAAGGACCTCACATTCAAGTTGAACTCACGGACTTGTGTTTTATATTTCCTTCGCTAGAACACTTACATGTCACCACTCGTGGTATGAACCGACGTCTTACTTTGTGCGAGCATAAATCCTCAAAGAAACTCGATTGGCGGTCATTAAAAGTTTTGACTTACAGGACACATAAGCTCTGTCGTACACCCTTAATGGTGTTGCTGCATTTGAAATCAAAATTAGAAACCTTCCATTTAGAATTTGCTACTATAACTAAAAAAAGCAATCGGAAGCGGAAAATCTCAGCTACCCTTCGCAAATTCTTATCTCAAATGCATTCCAGTCTAAAGCATCTGGCCATTTTAAAAAGTGCATGGCCTGGGGAAGGTGGCTTGAAATGTTTTGATCAAATAGAATTCGATATCGATTTACCACATCTACCAAATGTTAGTAGATTTCAATTGTTCCCAGGAAAGATGCATGCATATGAATTGTTAAGGAATTCTAACACACCAGCTAGCGAAAACTTAACCAATGTCGAAGAATTTTGTGGATCATTTGCTGACTTCCATTCGTCTTTCAAGTTTAATAATCTTCACGTTGTTAATCTCATATTTCCAAATCAACGTATTCTGTCAAAAATGGACGATGGCTGTTTTCCAAATATTATAATTTTGACATTAAACCCGAAGAATATCGATGACAAGCTTTTTCATCGTCTTAATGATATGTTTCCTAACTTGAAATGCTTGAACATTGATACAGAATCCTTTAAACTAAGCCACGATAAAATTTCAATTGAGCCCCGCTTTGTTGAAGACAGAACCCCTTGCCTGTTAACAGACACTGCAATCACAGGAATTGCTCAGGATGATTTCAATCAGTTACCGAGCAATAAAATCGAAGCTGAAAAAATATCCAAAGAATTTATTTCTGCAATTACAACTCTCCCCAGCCTAGCTTCCTTTAAAAGTAACATTTTAATCGTGTCATTTTTTGTACAGTGCATTGAGTGCTACATGATTTGGTCTCTAAAGAAATTGTTTTCAATTTATTTTACAGATCTGTTGACAACGAATATTAACTTTAAAAATACAAGTGTAACAGTTAAAGGAGGACTTTATGGACCGTGGGAGGCGGAACTATCGAAAGAACAATATTTGTCCTTTGACTTCACTTCGAGACCAGGGTACAGGGAGTTTTGTGAATCTTATGGCCTAAAAAGACTGCATCTGCGCAGGAGTTAACAAAATATTCTGATTGATACCAATAATAGTGGTATCCAATAGTTTTCAGAAATCTCTTGTATAGCAGCAAATGTTTATTGTGTTATATTTGTAAGTATATAATTTAGTAATTGCTAGTACGACGGGAATAGGGGATAGGATTTAGTTACAATTAATTTTTTATAAAAAATAAAACTGAAATTATCAACATGTCATGCGAATTATCAAACTATTATCTTTTAATATTACCATGTACTTTAAAATTTGAAATATTATAAGACATTATAGTAATATTAAAGGCACGTGTTCCGTTTGTGCGACAGACTGAAGCTTGATACGCTAATAAAACTTCTTATTCTTACATTTATTAGTAATAGAATGCTATGTATTATCTTATTGGCGAATATTAATTTTATCAAATGAATCCTTTGCAAAGGATAAGTGTGTAAATGTTGTTGATCTTTCCTCATAAAGTTATTAACCCGATAGCAACAACATCTAAGTATCTAGGAATTGGATCAATTAAGAGGGCATTACATCTATACAAGAGATACGAGTAGATTTGAGCGATGTATGTCAATCCATTGAAAAGTTATCAGGTGTCCCAGGACGCACTGACAGGTATGACATCCCACTATTATAATGCTACACTATAAATTTAAAAAATCAGTTGTCAAATAATGTCGAATGAAGTATATAAATAGTTATCGAATGAGTGAATATGTCCATAACTAAAACGAATGAACTTTTTTGATTGTTTTGAGGTTTGGCTGGTAATGTTAGTTTAATTATTACTATTTATATAGGCTATATATCCATGTCTGGGGTATTAGAACAGCAGCCAACTGCGTTGGAAATGCTGATTTTGTTTTTGTTCAATTACTTAGCTCTGTTTAGACTATAAATGTTATAAATTTTCGAAGCGCAATCTTTCTAATACCTTTTATTTATCTTTTACATTTTATATGTAGTTAGAGACATGGTACATGATCAACATATTTTCCTCTTACTCTGGAATTAATTTACAAAATAATACTTGACTTTTTAATTTTCTCATCACGTTCATATTCATTAAAGGGCAATGTTCAAAATCATTTTTTTGCTGAGAATTATTATTAGAATAAATAATAATAACGACTTCATTTATAAAGGCGATAGTTTAGCCGACGGCCTTTACGCATCTGTTGTAAGGGATAAAATCCTTACGATATACAGAACTCGGAGGCTCTGGGTGAAATCTACATATGATTAGTATGTAAGCTTATCTCTTTGGCTCAAGGTAGGAAATGCATCGTAGAATATTTAATAATAATCTAAATATGAACTAGCTACCTATGTACTTCTAGTAGTAATTATCTACCTAAGATACTCCCTGCATCTCATTGCC
Organism: Tomocerus nigrus; assembly: GCA_019776505.1. Lineage (NCBI taxonomy): Eukaryota > Metazoa > Arthropoda > Collembola > Entomobryomorpha > Tomoceridae > Tomocerus > Tomocerus nigrus. The sequence continues at coordinate 2,802 of JABASI010006112.1, forward strand.
CGGCCCTTGAACTGAACTGGAGACATTGCATGGTACAATGATATCGTTGCACAAAGCTGAGGAAAGAGGCATTCAATATTTCACTCTGTTCCAGTAACTACCTCATTAAGAATTACGTTTATTTTTCTCTTTTTAACTTTAAGTTTTATTGCACTGTCCTGTTGAATACTCCAGACCAGTGAGTACTTATAATTTACTCTTTCAACTAGATTGCTCCTCAATCTAGGTAAAGACAAATTAAGTAATTAAGTTTTATCGAAGTTATACTTTCAATTTAAAAGTAGAGTTATACTTTTACTTAAAAGTACGGTGCTTCAGCTTCAGTCTCCTACAGTTAGTGTGTCTGAGAGTTTCTCCACTACATCCAGGACTTCCTAAGGATCCCAGCACAGTAAAAATCAGGTTCCTAAATAATTTAATATTATTTCCCTTTTTCTCTAGCTTTGCTACCAAAGCCAAGCTATAAATATTATTCACTATAATATCCATTATCGTGATATTTACGCTTTGCTTTGGCCAAGCACAACATTCCCTTATTCGGGCCAAGCACTGATAATTTTCCGTGCCTTCTCTCCTTTCGCCCCATTCNATCCATTATCGTGATATTTACGCTTTGCTTTGGCCAAGCACAACATTCCCTTATTCGGGCCAAGCACTGATAATTTTCCGTGCCTTCTCTCCCTTCGCCCCATTCATTTATTCCCATTTATGTATTCTACTTCTGTCTATATACATTTAAGTGTTTGCTAATAATAATAATATTATAAGTACCTATCTATATCATTTGGCGTGACATACAAACACGGGTTCCTTACGCAAGTAAGCCCCCTAGGTGTTGGCATAAAATTATTATTAGTAATACGATACCTAACTATATTGTATATCCAACCTTTTCTATCTAAATCCGACTAAATTCGAGTAAACTACTAACTTACCTCATATTTGTCTCAATATTCCTGAATTTCGAGAAATCAAGGGTAATTTCATAAGAGCCACTCCTCAATTAGGGTTTTGAGCCGAACCAAACCGAGTGTACCATCTCTCGTTACTTTTGTCTTCAATTCATTATTTCCAAATCTTAACTCCTTTGTGTTTTGTGTACTCATCACATTATTTTGTCATAAATTCTACGATTATTCTCTACAGTAGATTTGCACACATAATAGCTTCGAGAAAAGAATCAGTAGAACTAGTCGAGCTAGAGATCTACAGTTTCTGTGTGATATTATAAGCCTTTAGGCCACCATATTACGTAACTCATTTCATAAAAAACGAGTCTATCTCACCGTTGCGTAGCCTTAAAATATCCTCACAGAACGTCCCAACCAAGTTCACATTGGAACTCCCGGAGTCACCTGTAGTAAAAATCGCATGTTCCCTAGACTACAAAAGCCGTAGTGAAATTACGTGAAATTAGTAATTAGAATTGTAAGTATCCACTTATAAATAGCCCTCTATAAATAGAGAGTAGGTAGTTAATAACTAAATGAGTTCCGTTTAATCGCAATTATTAAGTAGTTTGTTTGGCCTGATACATAATTGGTCGTGGAATTTATACATTATGTACGGTACACTTAATTATACTGAGTACAACTGTATTAATTAAAAAAAGTTTACTTGGTTTTTGCCCTCCAGTTCTTCATTAGGCACTGGCAATAGAGTTTCACGTATTATTTATCCATGCTTACTAGCTGCATGTTCCCGAGGAAGACTCCCAGGGGAGCAAAATCGAGCAATTCGATATCCTGTATATTTAAGTATAGGGAGTTAAATAGGGCGACCTTGAAACTATGCAAGAGGACCAATGAGTCTGAGGAAAATCCATTAAGATCTGTCTTACATGGCCGATTTTCTGTGTGATTTGAAGATTGTGCATCCTCAATAATCGGCAACATTGTTTTAAAAATAGAAAATATAGAAGTTTCTTTTTGTTTTTGTAGCTTTTCCGACTTGTTTCAATAAATTACAATAAAAAATAATGGACAGTAAACGAAAAAGTTTTAGGGAAGAGTCGATTCCTTATAGAGTTGTATGTGGCCAAGTGGAAACACTATCTAAAGAATTGTCTTGTATTTGTACTGCATTTATATATCACATTACACGCTGACATTACTACTGACAATAAGTTGTAGTCTTGTGCAGTTTTTACTGCTAGCCACCGTACCTACCAAAGTTTATCTAAACATGTGTGTTCCGTCCTTATTGCTGGTTTTATAGGAAGTTGGCACTTAAGTTTACTATACTCACCCCTATTAACTATTGTTATTTTATCCTACTTTCTAGATGCATGGCATTTTGTCCTAAAACTCTGTATCTATATACATTTATATGTACTAACAGCGAAGAAAACTTAAGTTTGTATTGTAGCTTAGTGAAAGTAATATTTTGTGCACTTTTTTCTTCCACCTTGTACAATGCCAATGCCTCCAAGCTTGGATTTTTTTACAGTTTAGTTGTCTCCTACAGAATACATTCAAAATATAAGGAATATCTAAAGTGCTCTAGTAAATATGACATTTCCTGTTGAACTTGAGGAATATTATCTATCCCAATTTTATTTCATTTTTTATTTGTGACTCCTCCTTATACAATTTAGATTAGAAAGGAAATACAGAGGCGGGGTTAGGGTTAGTCAGTTGTTGGTTGTTAGAAGTGATAAAAAGGGTCGACGTGGCGGCTGCTGAGCATTTATACTAAGAACGTAGTGGTAGTGTGTGAGGTGAGGTCGAGGAGTATGATATTTGTAATTCTTTGGTCGGTTTGAGATGTCTGTGTTTAACCGTAATGTATGTCTGTGTGTCTAAGTACGTAGAGTTTAGTGTCGGAGGTAAACAGTTGTGTTGTGTGTTCAAATATTTGCAGATATGATTTTATTACACAGGGCTCGTCGTGTTAGCGTTTCTTGCTCGGCCGCGTGGCTTCACCGTCGTGGAGGAGTGTGGAAAATGGAGTCGGAGTCTCAGGGTGCCCGTGGAGTAATGAAATGAGAAGAGGAGTTGTGGTGGCCATAGCGTGCCCATCCAGCCCAGCCGAGGATCGGATAATAGGATACAATGTCGCTCTTTTCTCTCTCTGTTGTTTGTCATGTCGTCGTCATTGGCAGATTGTCGTATATTTCTCTGCACCAGTAGACTGGTGGTTCTTTGTCAGAGTCGACTCCACCACCACAGCACACCACATCACAGCACAGCAGAGCTACCTACGCCACGCTACCTACTCCTACTACCAACTACAAATGCCTAGTGCCAGCCAGCTACTAGCACCAGAGTAAGTACCTACATCATACGCTCCTCTATAAATATATTCTTCTTCACCCTCTACATATTATCTCGATTATCTATCTGCAGATACCGTCCGCACTCCCTCAACCAAATAACACGATTTTAGCTTTCCTCACTTTTTATGTTTTCGCCAGTCGCTCAGACATTTTTCAATTTGCCCTGTGCTAAACAGACACGGTTTATTTTAGCCAATGCTCAAAATATATTTTAGTTTGCCACTGTGCTATTTTAGCCACTGTGCTACCGTTTTGACCACAGTAGTGGCTATGTAAAAATTGTGGAATAGCACAGTTTATCATAGAAAATCATAGAAAATCATGAAAGAGAGAAATTCAGAAGGCATGTTAATTTCATACAGGACACTAAGACTCCTTCAGATTATTTCAGAAGTAGTTCATTTCGCTTAAAAGTTTGTAAAAAATGGGATTAGGTTAGGGTGTAGAGTTGCGTTGGTAAATTCGCTGTAGATCTATAAATGTGAAATGTTGGTGTACAAGAAAGAGATATCCATGCAGTGTCTGTAGTGGAGTGCTGGCAGTTTGTGGTAGGTAGGCTAGGCATACTAATAAATATAGAGGAGAGTTGTGTTGAGAGTGGAATTGGTTGTCCTGTGTTGGTATTTATGTAGTGTCTATGTAGTTGTGTGAGATAGGAGTGGAGTCGGAGAAAGCGAGCGGGCTATAGAGCGGGAGATAGAGAAAGGCGGCTCGTTAGGTTTAGGTAATGTTGTTGGGTGCTGATTGCGAGAGTTTGTGGCACAGTGTACTTATACATAGTTGTTGAAACTCGTCGATGTCGTCTTCAGTCCAGTCTGGCGGAGATGAATTATTGTGCTGCGTTAGTGGGCTGCTGCCTTGGCTTCATCTCCTTCACTCAACTCACTCAGTTGAGCCGCAGTAGCTAAGAAGAAGTGAAAGTCGACGAATTTCTCCACTTTCTCCTCGACTCCACTACGTGAATGTTCAAGGAACTGTGAAAGGTGTTCTGTTCCTTATTCTCCGCGAGCTTAACTCTCTGTTGCTCCTTTACTTTATTTCCCTCTCTTTACTACTGTCATTCCCTTCCATATGTCCGCACTATCTCCCTCCACTCCGAGTTTATGCATCACGAGTTAGGGCTTACTTCACATAGACATATGTCGCTTCAGATTTGAAAGAAGAGGGCCAACGAGCACCTACCCAGAAAACTAAGACGGGTAAATACTACAGAAACAAAACAGTCAGGCCTGGATCCCTAGATTCCTTTTCTCTCTTCTCCAATTCCCTCCCTTCTCATTGATACACACTCAGATGAATCTATGGGCAAAAAGGAGCTATAACTCTATGTCATCCGTACAGAATCTCCGCCAGGGTGATCCCATATCCAAAAGAGCCTGGATATACCCAGTGAAAGGCAGATAGAAATGTAAAGATCTATGGTTGGGAGAGAAAAGAGGACTTTCCCCATTATTTTATTATTTCCAAGCATATTTCTTATGAGTTTCTATTAGAGAGATGCAGGCCCTTGAGCAATTTTGTCGGTTTCATCTGGAAATGCTATCATCCTCATCACTACTCCTTGCCCCGCGCCCAAATTCCCTCTCATTTAAGCAAAACGGACAGGACTCTCTGGGTGAGCCTCCAAATCGTCTAATTCACACTGCATACTACAGCCAGGCTCTTTACTACTAGACAATTGCTTAGGAGCAGACAGACTTGCTCCTCCATCTCCACACTGGGATAATATGTTCCTTCTGCAGTTAGGTGCATTATGTCTGTAGCTATGTCATGTCTCTTCTTCTCGTGGTCTACACAGTGAGCAGAAAGGAGATAGTAGTGAAGTGAAGTGAGTGAGGGAGTTTCTGCCTCCTCCGTTACATTGTCCGCATCCACAGCTCACCAAGAAAGGATTATTCTTTTGAGCTACAGCAACTCACAGTGGAATTTATTTCGGCGTAATCTAACTGTTACAAATACGATCGTTACTAGAGCAGATGTGAAGTCTTGTTTCGTCCTTATTACGTCCTTGTTGGTTTCATGTCGCTTCGTCTCATGGGCATGGCCTGCCTGCCATCCACTCTCCCGGCATTCACTCTCCACAGTCTCCACTTAGAAATGGAGCTAACTACTCCCGCTATGCACTTACTTAGTTCCCCGGTTCCGACGACCCGCAATTTGTCCATGGCATATTATGCAATGCATCAATCTCTACGAACGAAGCAACTGAGCGGGATCCATACCTGGGGAAAATGAAATGCAAACATTTGTCAGCTTACGTTGCGTTGGAGAGAACCGCAGCGACTCATGGCTCACTCCACACGGCACAACAAGTCAAAGCTACCAAAACGGAAGCAAAAGTTTTGTCAAACATATTTCATCTATCACACGCATTACCAAATACTCGCAAACTACTCTCAGCCAAATAGAGAGAGAGAGAGAGAGAGAGAACAAGGGCACAAATAGTCATCCCACTTCTCTTACTCAACTCTTCAGGGCTCAGCTGTCATAAATATATGCTTTCTTCTCCTGCAACGACTAGCCAGCCCACCCGAGATCACTTCACAACATCCCCATTCCATATATCACCATGTCTGACTATGACCCAAGGATAGCAGAGAAATCTCAGTCAACACGGATCTGCATAGCCCAACAACTGCCAGCAAAACAAACATTGCCAACCTATTCCCATTATTATCGACTAACATATTACCACCGACCGTTGCTGATGCCCGCTGCAATCAACTATATATTTTTCACGACCATTCTTCTGGTCATGTTAAGGTAGGCCAACTGCTCCCGCTTATCATCATTCAGCTCATAGTCCATTTGTTCCGGATACACTCTCATTATCGTCTCTCATACCAGTAACAACTTGCAAAACTTCTCATTGCTACTAACATTCTTAATGCAGATTGATATCTATTCAACGCATCAATTACAAATTACTTGCTAGATATTCAACTTTGGAACATAAATACATGAAATATAGCGATATCCGAATGGATGAATATCTACTTATATTTATATGTTTTTATGCCGTTGTGAAAATGCTATTTTATCATCTCTACAGAAATTGCACAAATTCATCAACTACTTAGTACAAACTGAATTCGTGAATCTATCTATTTGCTTACGTAAATATATTGCTGGAAAATGACGACTACCTTGTAAACCCAGAAATTATTAGTTGCCTGCGTCAGTTGCACTTAAGTGAACCACTGCACGTAACAACAAAAAGCCCTAGCACATTAACACTTACGTAAGTTGGCTGGGGTGAAAGTCCTACGCTACATACGCTCTCTCACTCAACTATCAACTAAGTAGATAGGTTTTTGCAAAATGAGTGGGAAAAATAGTTTCGAGAAAGTTTACTTGGCTAGAGATGTGTATACACATTAAAAAGTTTTCGTCCCAGCATGTGACTATGTGAGAATAACTACATTTAAGTAAATATTTAACTATCCACATCCATAATATTAAGGTACCTGCCTAGGTACTTTAGCAGCACTTAGTTCACTATCAAAATTTGAGAAATTTTGTATGCGAGGCAGTATTTCCTCCACATTCAAACGCATCACGACGAAGATTTGAAATTCTATATAGTCTGTACTGGATGTGGTGCTTCTGAATGGGTGAGCATGCTAATGACATTACAAATTTTGTAACTTTCATTAGAAATAGTTTGTTAGCCATACGGTTTCTCTGCATCAAAGATTATTGAAATTCTAACACGTTGTTATCCCCAATTCTATCGAAGGATATAGACGGATTGCTATGAATATTAAATAAATACGTAAATTACTATAATAATCATGCAAACATTACCTACAATTTCCATGTTATCATTTATCATCCATTTAGCATGTGCAATTTATTGGTTCCATCATTAGTGTAATGTATATTATGGGATATGTGAATACGTGTGAAAATGGTTTTTACTGTTTAGGTCATAGACAAGATCCTATTAAAGGTACATCACAGTGGTGTAATGATGATTTCTGGAATAAAACATCCACAATATATCTAAATATATGTAGTACTTGTCAATCCATATACCTATTCACAACGATAGTATTATTGCCGTTGTCTACTTGTTACATTTATCATTTATTTGCATGCAGAGACACCCAGACACCAGAAAATACATGCTATAATATTAGACACGTAGAATTCAGCATTACTGGAGTAATATCTCCGTAATCCTGTAAAAACATGATATATGTTTGAAAATCGCCCCCAGTAGAGTGATACGTACAACGTAGCATCATTAATGTAATCGAAAGAACATCATTGTGGTTAGGAAAACTAGATGATTGATAATAAGTATTAGAATTTCGGGTATATATGAATATTTATATAAGTAATACTGGAAACTACTGGTTTCTATGTATGTATTGGTGATGGTCGAGAAGTAATCATGAAACCATTATATTATGACAATGACGATGGATTATACTGTGAACTGTGTGAACGGCAGTTCTACCACACCACAGTGAACAGCATGAGCCATACAGATATCTGTAGTGGTGGTAAACCCCGCTCTGTATATGAGAGACAAATCCATAATAATTGGATACCTTTGCTGCGATAATATGCATTAGGTAGGTTAAATATTTACCCATCGGAACTATGGACCTAAGTAGGTAGGTATCTGTTTATTTAATTCTTTATGCAGGATACCAGTGGACATGTTGCTGTGTACCAATGAATTTTAATATTTACTTGGCTACCTATCTATATCTTCAGATTGCAATTGCGTTGACAAATATATTTATGTCCTGGGTTGGACAAGAGTGGCATGACATCTTTCGACTACTTAGTGTCAGTGTGTCTTTCACTGGAAAATATCGAGCAAAACAAAAGACTGCGAGTATCGTTGTATGAAATATTTCAGCTCACATGCCTGTCGCTCTCGCTGCATCATCCTCGCAGTTAGATACAGTTACTGATAAAAATAAAAGAAAACATTGAGAAGTCGTATAGAAATAAAGGAGAAAGGTAAATATAGAATGGCATTCTAGATCTTTATAAATAAGAATAAAAATCTAGACTTTCACAGAAAGTGATCTTAGAATATTGTGCTGAAAATAATAATAATAATAATAACGATATTGTGTTCATATGATAGAAACAAGCAATAAATAGAGATGCCGTTGTTGAAAACGGAGCTGATAAAGTATGCCAATGAGCAGCAGTACATTGTATAGAGGAGAAGGAGAGAAGATCACTCAGCAAT
>JABASI010006113.1:0-11295 GCA_019776505.1 Tomocerus nigrus
CATGCTAGAAGGTGTGGGATACATTGATTTTGAGCGGCCAACTCGTACGTTGGAATCACGGAGCTCAAACTGCGTGATATTTTTACGGGCTGGTTGACTGGGTAGATAAATCCCAAAAAAAATAAACTATAAAAACCTTAGTTAACTTCATAGCGAGGTTTAAATATTTTAGGTTGTGTAGTGAGTGAGTAGGTATCGTATGGGTATCCTCGTAGGAAGAATTGAGTAGGAAAGGAAAAAACGTAGCACCCAACGCATATAATTTCCCTGACTGCATAGCACACACGTTAATAATAGTATAGGTAGGCATGATATTACGTAATAATGCAGTGACTGAGTTAATGGTTTAGTTGGTAGTGCTATCGTATATTTTTTATTGTGGGTAACTAGCTGTACCGATGCCATAATAATTTTATAGACAATGCAGCAGACAGAGGAGCAAGCTGTGGCACGGCGCGGCACAGACCATGCCACTGCTGAATTGCTGTGAATTATACTGACACACTGAATGAGAAAAGACGTTAGATTTCCTGAGAACTTGTTAAACAGTCAATTTGAAATGATATTCTACCGAGTGGTAGATCAAAGTGATGGTAATGGCTTGAATGGACAGTTATTTTGAACTTCGATTGTTGAATTCAACTAAAGAGACACAGAAGCAAGTCCAACATGAAAGTGGGTAGACAATTCCACTTAATAATGCTCATCATTACTCACCAGCATGCATAACTGGAATAGGTAGCTAGCTACCTCATTGCGTAGACTAGACATAATTCCATACGGTATGTTTACATGCTCAACAATTCGCCAGTGTTATTTCCGGCCGTTTGCCATAATACCATGTTTATGTACTGTATATGTTTACACGAGACATTAAGCCACACTTAACCTTGTAAATGGAATGTTAAACAAATATACAATTACCCATTCAAAGTTTTGAATTATAGCACAAAGCACTACGTTGATGACTAGACTATTCTTTGAGATGACCTGATAACAATAAAAGTCCATCTGGAGGCTATCTTGTATCTCTGTAGAAAGAATAATTAAACTTGTCCAATAAAGCCATCGACATAACCAACTCTGCCGGATATGCAAAATGAAATTGGTTCAAAAACAAAATAACCACTATTGTAGTAAAATTGCATCTTGTCTAGCATTTATTCATACAGCTCTTCAACTTGTAGACCTTTAAAACACAAACTAAATCAAACTCATTGTTCGAAAAAATCCCATAGGCACATTTCTTTATCAGTTCATTCGTCCGGGCTTCCTTTAGATAACTGTCCGAAATGATTGTATCATAAACTGTAGACAATTCTTTCTTAATCGACATGTTGTGTAATACAATATAAAATACAATAATATACCGATAAGTACTTGATCCAGATAAATAGAATATAGTGTACATACATTACCTCTTCTTATACCCTGGTGTACATTATGGTATCCATTTAATAAATTACGCCCAGACTTCATTCTGATCTTTTTGCTCATAGAAATTATTTATTATCATAAGCATAAACTACCTTTTTCCTATGTAGTATACCCATGTAATAGTAGCATGGAATATGGAACGTAAGAAACATTTGCAAGATATTATTATTCACGATTATGAAAACGTGTGCTTTCACGCATCAAAAATTGAGGCACCTTCTAAGCAATATATACCTAGCACCGTATCATATTTATGATAAAATATATACTACACTACGTTAAAACAGTTAAGTAAAGGAAAGTGTTGCTGTTATGCATTGATTAGATATTCCTCTTATCATCTCTGTTTTCCTTCATATTTTAAATTTCACATTTATTAATCTTGTTTTACTTGGATGGACATCATTCTCACTTGTTGCTATGGGCACAAGGAAAGTTATACACTACAACGAATATCTTATACAATAGGAAATAATCGTCTAGAAATTGAACGACAACAAAAAATGGAGAAGAATAGGAAGTAATATTATAATAGGAAGTATAAGAGTACCTACCTATCTAAATCTACTGAGCGTATAATCATTTAGAAGTCCATTTAATAATGTACATACTTATTAGGCATTAGTATAAAATGCTAGATATGTGCATAGAGGCTGCGATAGAGCGTCTGTTTTTCATGAAACATTTTAGCAAATTTCATGAAGTTTATTGCGTTATTGCATTTAATGTGTATCATCTTCTATTGCGATATTGTAATTCTTGCGGGATAGGTACGTATTTGTGCATTTGTTGGTCGATACGATGAATTTGCATAAAACTCGTTAATTTTTAGTGCATAACTCAAAGGTTTGCTCCAGTATTATCAAGAGATTTGTAAGAAGAGAGGGGAATTGGTTGCATGATCGGATATCATCCAATTGCCAAGATGGATATTAAAGATGCAAAGATTGAGAATGATATAAAAGGTAGGGTTGTATCATTAGCGTAACAATGAGAGAGGTTATAAAAAAGTTCATGAGGAGGTGTGTCAGTCTCTATCTTAGTCCAGTTGGTCACTAGACACTATGGGAGTTCATTTTATGAATATCCGTCGTTGTCTTTTTTCCTATTTTGTATGCGTAATGGCCAGAGGTCCCCTGCAGGTCGTCCATATGCATATGATTTGAACTCAGTCGTCGTTCATTGTTCACAGATGAAATTCTATGGGCAGGCAGGATGGAAATATATTAAAGGGAACATTGGGAAGAGGCTGAAAGCATCTTTGTTCATTTATTGTTAGTTACATACAAGTAATGTGTTGTAGAGTTAATTCGTGTACACCCAACAAAACAACCAGCCACAGCCAAACCAACACGGCACAGCACAGCCACAGCCTTTCCTCTTCTTCTGTCCCTATGCAATTTTCTTGCTTTACATGGAAACTATTCTCAATAGCAATCTCAAATGAAAAAAAAACATTTTGTTCCGAGGTTAAAGACTTCTCTCCATGCTGAACGCAATAGTTTCTACTAGCAAAGTATAAAAGTAAATAGGATACACGGACATCGTTTGGCGTTAGGAAGGCATATAACACAATATTATTAACCATATAGGCTCTCAATATCCGTTATATCGATAGCATTTCGAATGAGATTGATTATAAACGACTTTGGATTGGATGTATGGTTATACTTTCGACTTTTCTGACATTAGCGCATAAATAGATAAGTAGTTTCTTCCTCTTCTCCATTATAAAATGCTGTACATTCTTAGTTACAAGGTAATTTGTGTCGTAAACCACCTAAATAATCTTCCGAAAGTGTTGTTACACATGTGGGCAACGTCTAGTAGTTTAGCTACGCATCGCTTAACTCGAATCCTCATTTAAACCTACTTAGCAACGTGTTAAAGCCAACTAATGGAAATCCGCTCAAAGTGGTTTGATTATTTAGCAGGAGGAAGATAAGAGCAGAGAGTGAACTATAGTAAGGTACAAATAATGTAAGTAGTAGGTAGGTAGGTGCCTCAGACTCAGAGACATCCAACACAATACAATGTCAATGCCATCGCCATTCATTTCCACACGAACCGAAGGATGAGTCAAAAAAGTTCAAGAAATCTAAAGAAGCAATACTATAGACATTTAACATAATTGTATAGAGTCTCAATCTCAAACCAACTTTATCCTTTTCTCAACTGTCTTTCTTCAACTAGGAATCGCTTGATAATGCACAATACTTTATGCAAATCAGTCTCTGCTTTCGATAGGCATGTTTGAATGCCTTGTACATATCTATAACATCACTTGTACAAGTATTATTAGCTTTAAATACTTGTTCTTCATTATCCCATATCACTTTCCATTATTTACTTTCATTTGGCCAAGTATTTTCTTACATGCTACTAATCCGACTAGTACCTGCCTAAGTAAACAGACAAGCTGAACTTATCTTCACAGCAGGATATACCTGTGTATTTCACTTTGCAGTCTCTATCGAAAAGAAAATTGAGATAAACGCATGTAATGTACTAATTGCAAGAAAGTAAATGATTTTAATGCGCTCTATCAAAAACGCATATCTGCCTCTATGCAGTTGTATATATTCCGTACACACTTTTAAGTGTGATACATAACAACATAACAGACTGTTGTAATTTTTAATCTATCTGCGGATTAATGGAGATATTATTATTTAGATATTTTAAGGGACAGTAAGAGTTACTGTTATCCTTATAAATCACACCGTGAGTATTTAGCTGTTATTATTTACATGTAGGATTTTTTCAGTGTTACCTACCTAAGGCGTTCTTCTTTTATTTGCGTTTTATGTAAGATCGTGTATGTGCAGCTAGGGAGCATATAAACACAGCTTTGACCACAATACTTTTAATGCATGACCTGTAAATGATGCGAAAGTGCTTTCCTCCTCGAATTATATACGCCCACATCTATGCAGACTTGCAGATTACATCTAACTAAATGCTTTTTTCTTTTTTAACAGAGAACAACCGTAAATACTCTCGGGAGCAGAGGCTTCCCATGTCGAATTCCTCTCTGATATCCGCTGCAGACGCCGCATCCCCAGGGAAAGGTAATCTACCCGTTTACATATTTAGTTAATTAGAGGTATCTTACAATGTATCTTCTTCGTAAATTTAGATAAACAATTGGAAAACAGTTTCACTGCACAACGTGTGTGTAGGATGTATAACTGTGAGCTAACGTTATACGCATGTAAAACCTACAATATCTATGATCTACTTCACATTAACACCTGTAAGCTATGCACGTTTGAAATTGAAAATACTTTTTCATGAAATACTTATTTTTAGTGTCAATGGCTCATACCTTTGCTAATTCAGTGAAATGACATCGGATTGATTAGGATAAAAACCAATACTATCCAATAGGGTTTGTTTGGTTTTCAGGTTTATTTACCTTTTCTAACAACTAAAACTAACAACTATAATTACGTAAAAAACTCCAGTTTCACATTTTCTATTGATAATTCTAATGGGAAGAAAAACGTTCATGGTCTCCAATAACTCATTGATATATAAGCATGACAATCCTTTCCTCGCATAGAAATAATTCTACAATCCTTGAGTTGTTCTCACTTAGAATGATCTGCTTGATTTCCCTATTAAAAATTGATATTTGTTATACATAAATCATGTGCAAGAGTATAATATTATTGATATTAGAATTAGATGGGTTATTAATTTTATAGTAATAGTCAATGTGAAAATGTGAATAGTGCGCATCGTAGGTACTCTATTTCTGCGAAATTTGTTTTTGTATGCAACGGCGATGGATTTGGTTAGCTGGTCCATTCGGCTGTTTAAAATGCATCATGACAAGTGGCATAATGAGCTGGGTTGAAATGGAATAATATTAGGGATGTGTAACCACACGAGGTCCAACTTTTAACAGAGAGCGTGTGACATTTGAGAACTAGCATCGTTTAAGATAGTGGCATCTATTCAGCACACATTTTATAAAGTGACTTGTTAATAGGGCCGTCCGTTTTGTCATGTCACATAGTTCATCTCACGTTCACATCAAATTACTGCACAATAAATTGACGAGCACAATAGGATCTTAAAAGATAAAAAACACCGTTGATTCGAATAGTAGTCACTTTTTTCTCCTTTCCTCTTCGAGCAAATACAGTTTTCCTGTCTTCTATTAGACGCTGCCAGTTGCAATCTCGTCAGATAGTTAGGCAACTTTTTGGTATCACAATCTCTGTAATAATATTACGTTCTTTAAGTGTGGCTAACGATAAGCTAACTTTTAGAACGGTTTTACTCACAGTTTTTTGTCGCCGTAAAATGCTACATCGTGTGATCAGGTGCAGAATACTAGCACTAGCAACGATTCATATGCAGATTATCACAGTCAGTGCATCTAAAGGACAGCAACGAGATAACAAAAGGAAAGGGAATACATTCTTATTCTTAGGTACGCACTTTAGGCAAATACATTAGCATTGTTATCTCTCAGAATATTTTATGCACCTACTTTATTATTGGGCAATGTGTGTAGACACAGTTTCTGTTTAAACACCTTTGCTAGCTATCTCACATTTAATTCACAGCACTGAATTTTATTTTACTGTTCCTTTTGGTGGTTGTGGTTTCATTACGACTGCGGTTACACATAATAATATTATCTCTTGACTTGAACTTACTCCGATAGCGAGAACGATTATATTCTTCCTTAGACAAGATTATAGTACGGATTAGGAGAATTCCAATAAAACTCACTTGATTTACACTTCTGTACACAACACAAACACAATGCATAATTCTGAATAAATGGAAAAGGAAGAGTCATACCATACCTTGCTTATCATGTACTACCTACTTGCCAATCAACATTATCACCAAAAATGTGAACACTCACTTTTTTATATTTAGACAAATACATGGATGTCAATTTAGAGTTCACATGTCCTCAATAGATAGTTCCATTTGGCTGCGACCATTTTTCCTAAACGTGATATCGCGAGTTTAATCATAAGAATCACCACCTATTTAAATCATCTTGTTGTTGACTGACTGTCCTGCAACTTTTAGATGAAGTTTAAGCAAAACTTGTGAAATATATAACGCTTAGTACAGATATAAAAGGTTGGATATGGAAATCATAGTAATATTTGGTTGCAGTTGCTGTCGCTGTTATCTACATTAAAATTGCCAAATTTGTATACTTGTTGGTTGAACTGTTTGAGTATTAAACCTACAAACAACAAGAAATATTTCAAAAGAGCATACACAGTGCTATTTTTTGATTGCGTATTTTATGCAGTAATTCCATTGAAGCTGAATTCCTGACAGAAATTACGAATCATGATTTGATAACCGAAGTTATCATCAGTTTCCTTATCATGCATAATTTTATCTGAGATATCATATCACCCTGTTTTAATTTCTGTCCCCATGACCTTATCAATGTTATTAAACTAACTTTCTTTTTACTGATATACTAAATTCATGACATAACTCATCCATAAGTTATCCAATTTGCCTGAAAGCAAATATTATATAAAAAATTATCCAAATGCTCCAATGAGTATTGTTCATATACTTATTTGTTATCATGTTATTCATGTTTTTTTGTATTTGAAAAAATAATCATTTCAAAAACAATTGTGTGAAGAGCTCCAACTAGGAAACATTAAGGAATGTACGATATAGTCTTCTATTAAAATGGGATTTAAACTTCAAAGACTCGAAAACCGGATATTATGCATGCAAACTTCTATTTATTTGCAAACATGCACCGGTACTGTTTATTAATTTAAGCATCGGACCACAATGGAGTGGGACAGAAGTACCTACATGTTTATTATGTGTCTTCATTGCACACTTGACTAACTCATAGAGAAATACTGCGGTTTATACGAGGATCCCAGCAGGATGGTAAACAAGTTCTTGACACTTTGACAGTGCAATGCAAAGGGACTCTACTGGGTGGGTTTCTCTCATTCCTGCTGGTGTGCTAAAAGGATCATATTATTAGCATTATATAAGGCTGTAAATCTTTCTCATGGGGACATAAAGAAAAGCCATTCTTCTCCTATGCCTTTTTCCTACAAATCTTTTTACGTGAGAATTGCATGGGAAATGTTTACTACGAGACTAAGACTGCCTGTAGATTCCTATTATAATGCACAGACTCTAGGGCTAATGCGTTTTCAGCGTTAAATGTCAAGACAAGGTCTTAACCTCTATGTAATATTATTATAAATTAATGTAAACTCTTCCTAGATTCAATGCGGATATTTTTACATTGACACAAAAATCTCTAAACATTAATTACCAGTTTCATAAAGGTAAGTGCTCACTATAAAAATATTCCTGTAAAGGCTATTTCTAAACTCGTTTCCCCACTAATTCTACATAGATTTTTCAAATCTGGTGTTATTTCCGCGTAATAACTTGTTTTAAAATACCTAGTACTCAACATGGAATCCAAATTATTTCAAATAAATTGGTTATGAACCATGATCCATACATAACTGTTATGACCATTATTTTAAGTCGAAAGGCGTTCCGTCTACATGGCAAAAATGTCCTTTATATCCCGCCAAAGTGTTTCAAATTTTGACTTACAATAATCGTAGGTATGCTATATAATTAAAGGCATAGCATATTAACAACCCGTTCGATTATTGCAATTAAATAGAAATATTAGTTGATGTTGTAACTTTCATGTAGGTACAAATGGTAGTCATACCCACACTAAAACAGCCATTTTAATACGAAGAATTAATTTTTTAACTGGCATTAGGACGCAGTCGTAAACCGGTGAATATTTGATACTAATGTAATATCAGTTAGATATTCTAATTACCGCATTATTATTATTCATTTTATTTAAAAAGTAATAAAACGAACGGTAAAATTGAGTCAAGTGGAAACGACAATGTACTTATACACCCTCCGTCATCTTGGGTAGATCCTCTTTACATTAAAAAATTATTTTGAGTTTCTTAAAATATGCATTGAAATAATATTGGGTAATTATGTCGGGTAAATGAAACAGGTGTGATCTAATGGAGAATAACTCAATAAAAGATTTCGATCAATGAATTTGTGTTCAATCTGCGCTTCGATTCTTGATGTGGTTGATTAACACACATAAAATGCTTAGACATCTGCATCTGTTCCCTTTAGCATGCAACTAGCCCGCATGGCGGGCTTAATAATCTAGTTACTAATAATAATTCGATGGTAGAGCTAGGGAGTAGAGAGTGTATAGCTGTTCTTCCATGACACATTGCATATCTACACTCACAGACAGAATTATTATGATGGTCTCAGTGATCAGCTTTAATTGTATAAATTAAATGCAATGATAATAATATGTTAGGAAGGCAAGGTGTGTTATATATATCTGCATAATATTTCTTGATTTGTTAACAGAAAGATAAACCTGCTTTTCCATTTGACTCAGACAACAGTAATAATATTCAATCAGTATACCTATTAGTATACTGCGAGTTTGTTCCTAGTCAACTACTATGTCTGTACAATAATTTCTTGAACTCCTGATGACAAATATAATTGCCAGAAAAATCGAAGTTTAATTTTAACAAAGATTTTTAAATACTAGGCCCGGTGAATACAAATCCATAATCCTAGTAATCCATAGTAGAATAATATGCTGGTAATGTACAGTTGCAAAAAACGAGACGGATTTTTGCATATGGTTGTAATTTTCTTTCGTTCTTCCAATTTTGCACTGATTCTGACATTAGATTCCTTTTTAACAGTGGAAATTGAAGGTTAATACTAAACCAAATGTAGGAATTGGGAATGGTCAATGGTCTGCAAAATGTATTTAACTTGCTTTTTCTGATAACACATTTTACGTTTACATCCGTGCATCATTTGGTGCATTATCATGTATTTATTTGTAGCGCTAGGGATTGCAACACTATGAGACTAGACGATTTTCCGTTTGTATTTGAAATAATAGCTTCTCCAATGTCAGTGCATGTAGCATTTGCATTTAAAGTTCTTGAATTATTTATGATGCCCCGAAACCTTACATGGAAGATAAGATGCTCTCCTCCAGTCTCCATTATCTCTATCTTCAGGATCAGTCTACCGCACAGCAATAGTATTAGTATTATGCATTGCGATAGCGATACTTGTATTAAGTCAGATACAGGATCAAAACTGAGTTATGTTATGTATTTTCCTTAAGTTGAGAGTGAGACGCAATAAATACAAGAATTAATCATTCTATTATATCCATAGGTAGGTATCTATTTACATGTAGCATGTAGCTCTTCAAATTTTATCACGTTCAATGAATTGCAATGAAGAAGTGGCTGAAGTGAGTAAAGTAACTAAAAGTACAGGTCTAATTTGTAGACAATCCTATCCATTAGTTTTCTATAATATTATACATTTTACTGTCATCGGACACTGGACTGCACAAAATACACCAATTTATGAAAAGGTTTCTGAAAGCAGAGATTACTGATTCGGTATCATTTTAAGGGAATGAAGCGTAAGCAGTGTTTGATATTAGCCGGCTTTTTAAGATTTTTGCCGGCCAGCCATCAATTTTAGCCGGCTAAATTGGCCAGTGGCCAAAACGGCTAATGGCCAAAAACAATGTAAAATAATTTTGGCCACCCTAAAAAATGATATTTAGCCGGCTAAAAGGCCATTTTTACCACTACTATTTTTGCCACTAGCCAGTGGCTAGTCAAACACTGAGCGTAAGCTACATGTTACCAGGAAATATTTCAGGCAATAAATATAAATTATAATATTATAGATTGTATAGCTATTCTTGTCTTTTGAGTAAGATGTCATTTAGAATCCGAGTTCAATTCAATATGATAATATACTATAACGATTATTAGCAATGTCATAGCTGGCACTAGGGGCCCTCCAAAGCGATGCAACAATTTTATTGCTGATTATTCTCAGTAGCCATTGTAACCGTGGTACCAAAAATATATCGTTTTTCTTGAATTTAGCTCATTGGCAACACGCACACCCGATTACGACGTAATTTTAGCATGAGTAATTTTATTCGTGCTCTGCTTATACAAACACGTGAGCCTTTGGCATATATTATTATGTAAGAGATGAGCAAATTATAATTAATATCTACGTAACTCGTGCACATACCCACTTAATTCGCTAAATAATGTACAACTATCTGTACGAAACAAAATATTTGAAATGTCAGTAGATGACTATCCCGCCTCAGTTCATTTGCTTCCCTTTGTTTCGTTTATTTTTAAAATTAGTTAATTCATGGAGATCTGCAATTCATGTTCATGTAAAAGATATACTTTTAGTCGCAAGCATGTAAGTACTCAATACCGCTTTATGTTGGTTAAATCATGTAAAAATCAATCGTGGATGCGGTTATTTTTTGCAACTAAAATGTTTTTCTTGCTGATTATTGCCTAAGGATTGTATAATAATAGGAATGAACCCGAATGTAAAACGTAGAAGCATACACTTGCAAACCTTACGATACAATACATTTAATTTGGTCTGTCTAATCAAAGGTTCGTGAAAGGGTTTTGGGGCAGCATAATATGGCATACGGTGCATAATAATATGTCGCAGACTACTAGGGAGTTTCCATTTAGTGTGGTATGTACAATAGAAATAATAGGTGAAGAAAAAATTCATGAAGTCTTAACCTACCTTTTAAGCTCGACTAAATAAAAAGTATGAATTCTTTCCTGCAAAACAAAGTACATAACAGAGATCTCTGTCATCTTTTTTAGTAGAAAGGGGGTCTAAACATAATGAATGTCGTGGCCTAATAACAAGCTAACAAAATCTCAGCTACTAACATACATACTAAACTTAACTGTAGAAAGCACCTTA
>JABASI010006114.1:0-11295 GCA_019776505.1 Tomocerus nigrus
TTTCTCATTTGTTAACAACATCCCCTACATTTAATTTTCCATTACAGAATCACCTACCTATAACTTTGTATAGTAAAAGAGTTTTTATAGAGCTAACTAATATTATTGCTGCTTTGTACTTTGCATTTATGTTATGCATTATTACAAAAGGATCTAATCGGCACTAATAATCTCTTTCTTGTATTGTACGTGTCTTTTCTATAGTAAAACAAATATTATGCATCTTTTATATGGCTAGAGATAATGAATAGTTCTCTTATAGTAAACCTATACGTAATAAATTGCATTGTAGAATATAGTCGGGCTTTTGGCCAATACAATTTATAATCCAATCCAATCTCGTTTGTGCCATTAGTTTTGCCATTGCTTCGCCTTTTGCGATTTGACGTGCGATATGAAGTTTAAACACTGCGGAGGCTTTTACTCATTTAAGACGTATTAGCTAAATGCTCTTTTTTTCCTTTGCAAGCAATTTGTCACAAGTATTCCTTTAGCGGATTAGATAGTACATAACTTAAGTAGCTCATTCGTTTGTGATGTAGCGGAATGGAGGCTCAAATCAAATTGCATCGTAGATTAAGCTTTGCTAAAAAACGCTAGTACAAAGTAAAACTACTCTGTACTGAGTTATAGTCCTTCCTTTTCTACTTACAACAATACGATTAGGTATACTACTAAGCTAAGCCTTCCTTTTTATTCCCTTTGTGCATTAGGATAATTTATGTTATTCTATTAGTAAGAACTCAATGTTATACTTACCTATCTATGTCTGTCTATGCTGTATATAATTTATTATATGCTTTCTGTAATGTTATAAGAGTTCAATTCTCTATCAGACAATTCTATTGTTTGCGAATGTAATTGAAAATAAATTTTGACCTTAAAATAAAAGATGAACAAAAGTGAATTCTCGTGAAGCTTTTAAGAAAAGTCGTAAAAACCAAGTGGTTGCAAGTTGCAATAATACGTGTGCATATATCTCCGACTGAAAACTGTTGAGCTCAGCAAGGAACAATAAAGGGCAGGATTGAAATAGAAACTTTGACTAAATGATCATTTCTGCACTGAAACTCTTGAAAAGAAGTTCGTCTTCATTTTTACTACAACATCCCTCTACTACTAACACTACAAAATACAATTGCTAACAATTCCTCTTCTTTTCCTACACCAATTGTTTTCTATTATGCTATTTTGCCGAATCACACATTCACAGCTGTTTAAATGAAGTAGGTATTTGTATATATTTAGTTTATATACAGATATAGCTATTTGTAACAAAGGTGATTCAGGTTGAAGTTGCAATATAACAATATAGTTCATAGATACTAGCATGAGATTAGGAGTTAAATTGGTTGTAAGTGAGACAGAGACACAGTTTGATACTTTTTTCAAAGTAAACTAAAGCATTGGCTTCACGTCTGCGTCCGATGGTTTGACACAGTCTGAGTTTCTGCTATGCAATAGTATGACATGCCGAGTTGGGTTGTTTTTATTGTAGCTACAGTCGAAAGATCGTTGTTAGAAATAGACGACTATGTATGTATGTGTATAATTTAAATGTAAATGCTTACTTATCTTAGTTTCTCTGTAATAGAAGAAAGAAATGGCATATTATCCAAAGTCATGTATCTGAATCTATTCTCCACTCTTTTTCTTTCTTTCATTTCACTAGTGGTTTTGTTAGTTTAGCATGAAAACATAGGGAAAAGGTGTATACATACACGCGTAGACGGAAGAAACTGAAGCGAAGGCATGTTTATGTTGATGGTGATTGCTGATTGAGTTTGTTTGGTGCAAAGATATTTGGCCGACAGAACCTTTGGTTTTCGTCTACCCTGAAAGCCCTATGTATATATTTAATGGCAGTATAAACTGTCTGCATTGCAGTACATTGAGATATCTGTGTGTGTGGAGTTTGTGTAGACTGTAACTCACTAAATAATATATGATTACTGTATACGAATATTATGAACATGCTAGAGTAAACTAACCATTTAATGCTGTGTAAAGCTAACTGACAAACTTGTGACTTTAGTGTGCAAAAAGTTATGTATCTAAAGAAAAAAGAAGGTGGTATCGTTACAAGAGCACATGTCGGCACAGGATTATTGTCTATCGGATCCTATTTCCATTGCATTGATGTAAAGTTTTTTTAAGGAGTGGGGAGCATAGCTTTCGTGCTTCCACGTAAAACGCAAGCAGTANAGTTATGTATCTAAAGAAAAAAGAAGGTGGTATCGTTACAAGAGCACATGTCGGCACAGGATTATTGTCTATCGGATCCTATTTCCATTGCATTGATGTAAAGTTTTTTTTAAGGAGTGGGGAGCATAGCTTTCGTGCTTCCACGTAAAACGCAAGCAGTAATGCATGTAAACGATGAAAATCATCAGTTGTGTGTGCCAGAAGACGAAAAGGTACATACGTTTAAGTCAACTAAAGCCAAATCAGTAGCGCATGACATGCTGCACAAAATACAAACTCTTCATCCTGCCTACCTTCCTTTGATCCTTAGCATTTAGGAGTACTTTACTCTTTTCCGCTACTCTGTAATCTTCTCGGAAAGTGATGGGATGTGAATGACATGCTGCACAAAACACAAACTCTTCATCCTGCCTACCTTCCTTTGATCCTTAGCATTTAGGAGTACTTTACTCTTTTCCGCTACTCTGTAATCTTCTCGGAAAGTGATGGGATGTGAATGGATGGCCAAGAACAACCACTACCCGTCTCTTCCGATTTCTTTAACTCAAGAATAAAAACTATTCCTTATACAAATGTCTTCTGTTCAAATTGGAATTTTAGAGCTTTACGTTGAAAAATGACAACCCTTGCTGCTACAATCAGAAAATACTTTTGTGCATCATGCATTATTTACATAATGCGCCTATACCATTAGCTATAAGCGCATCCTCTCCGATTTATTTAGTAAACATTACGGTAGAGAGTCAGGTAAACGTGGGTACTTTCGTTTGCACGAGAACATTCCTATTTTACGACTCTTCGCCTGAGGAGAATAGCACAATACTACGAAGCTACTAAAATGTAGCGGACTCAGCTATTAAGTGAAACAAATCCAATAGTAAAATTATCTTTAGTGCTTGCCAGAGGGATTAAAATTTTACGTTGTGCTTTATCCTTTGGACATAAAGCAAAAATCCCTACGATTTACAATTAAAGAATTTTACTACACATCTTTTAATGCCATTCGTATCAATAGTGCAACCGTGGAAAATGAGCAATTATAATTTTCTTAGCAGATACTTCTGTGGGTTTTATGTTTGATAAGCTTGTTGTTGTATTAAGTAAAAAAATAGCAGTCTTAGATCATATAAATGAGACAACATTTAGACAAAGTCTCACTTAGAATTATTTGGTAGAGTTTGTTGTACTATTGCTATTTATTTCTTAGTATCTGTCATTTTCTAAAGCACGAAATAGTATGGTTATTCTTTGCTCATTCCAATGAAAATATCATTCCAATGAAAATCCACATTCAGCTTTAAGGTACTGTAATTGTTGTTTAGAGTGAAGAGCCCTTGGCTTTGTAGATAATATTTTCTAGTGTTACTGTTTGTCTGTGAGTGAGAATCGTTGGAATGGCAGAATGTCTAAGAAATGACAAAAAATAATTCCATTTGCCGCACAACACGTATAGCCCGGGGTAAGAATTTATTCCGATTATGGTGGTTTTAAATCCAGTGTGCATGTTGGTAGTTGTTAAGGGCAGTGTTTCTTCTTGTGGCTATTCTAAATGCAAGGACCCACTGCAGTCTAATAGATATTACACAGATTAGAGATAATGCACCACAAGCAAGACAGTGCATTACTTGATTTGGTCGGATTGGCATGTTCTAGGTTAGTCTGACTGACACGAATTGCACTCTCTGATATTTTACGTAAGGAGAATTTTTTACTTTTTACCTCATTACAGTTTTATTTGATGGGTTTTTGTTTGTATGTAATGCTAATATGCTTCTCTCCCATTGAGCAAGAGTAGGCCAAGCCACGTTTCTTCAATTTAAAATGTCAATAGAAATTCCTTTTCTGACTCAGACTTAGTTTTTATGGATAAAATAACACTAAAGATTAGATGGGAATGGCAATGGGAAGTTGTTTGAGTAAATCACATTCAATTGGCTACTGAACGAAGCAAATAGCTACTAAAGCCTTTTAACCCTTGTAACTTAACATAACATAATGAAATGACTGAGAGAAAAAGTGACTGACTAAGCAGAAAGAATGGTATGGCTCTTCCAAACTCCTTATCATATTTTAGGAAATGGGCTTGGTGAGAACTGAGAGGAGGATTTGATTAGTTTTCGTTGACTTTTTTTGGATTTCGGTTACTGGCTGCACAAGAACAATAAGCAAGTCTGTTGACTGCTGTTACTAATGCTTTTCTCCTACTCTCTCGTGCTAAATGCACAGAATTAGCCATAAAACAGTAGATTCTTATGAGTAATGCAACTGCTGTATATTTTGCTTCTTTTCAACTACCTTACTAAGTCTGATCATGAGAAAATACTTTAAAGATTCCAATCTCAGTCATGGTCTATTAGAGTGAACATGTGTCGCCGTTGGGTTCCTCTAACTCAACAATCGTTACTTCTTAAGATTAGTTTGGCTTGGCTGGGCTAAACACTTTTAAAGATACACACGCAAGAGAAGTCGCAAGTGTTCCAACGATATTTATTCTTATCTTGATCTTTTCAAGATTTTTTTCCAACTGAAGGCAATAAATAGAAGGGAAGACAAGATAATTCAAATCAACTCTGCAACTTTCAAACTAGAAACACCTATGGACTCTTGAAATTCGACATTGTTGACTTCTTTCACCGTTCTGCTATAATGCATGCTACTTTATTTGTGGATGGATGTATTACTGTCGACGATAGAAAGAAATGCCCTGAGTTCATCAACATATCTTTGAAATTGTAATGCAGTGCCTTGAATCCGTAAATGGAACAACGGTCTAATATCCAACTAAGTGAGTCTTCCCTCCCTGTGGGCTTCGTGATGTGACACAGATACAATTCATTTAAATTGATTTCGCCACACTTATTTTTTGCTGTTTTTTACAGGGCCACATCTCTTGGGAACCCTTCTCCTTTTATTGTCTTTTCAACTACTGTCGTGGTTTTGTTGATATCCAAAATAAGAAATGTCTGTGTGGACACAGATTAATATAGCTGACTCTCGGGTGGGACTCACTGAGCTCACTACTGGTCGGAATTTATTTGATGTGTCTTTCTTGGCTCAACACTTGAAATTCGACACCGATTTATACGACTTGTACAGGAATACTAAAAACTACATCTTTTTCATGGCGAAAGATTTTCTCAAAGCCAAACAATTCGTTTCCCCTTTGAGAATTGCTGGTAGGAACGGATATTTCGTCGAATCCTTTGACTCCAGTCACAGATCTGTTTTCGTGATGAGATGGCCCCTAGCGATAACCTTTCTTTTCTTCCCTCTCCATTCGTCTCTCAACACTTTTTCAATGATATCCTACATTTGTTACGAACTATTTATATTATACACATATGGAATAAGAAAACCTTCCTGGATCTTTCATTTGACGTCCCTAGAGATGAATGCGATGCGATCCGTTTCATATTTTTCAACGTAGTGACTATTTCTGCAAGGAAAGCTAATTGCTATCAAGAATATGGTGAGGCAAAGCTTGTTTTGACATTACGACAGTGTTTTCGCAAAACAATACTTAACTAGTGTAGCTAGAGATAAGTCAGTGTCAATGTCTGTTCGTTGTTTATACACCGTAGTCATTTATCTGCACTTTGGTTCCTACTGTTCCCCCAATCCTTTCTGACTTTATGACTCTCTGTTCTCACTTGGCTTTATTTTATTGCTCAGGTTTAAAATACTAGCATTCACCCTTGCAAACAGAAAAACTCGATATCCGTGACAAGAAGATTGTCACAGCTAGGAAATTTTAAAGTTGTATCAACACTCCGTAAGTATAGAGCCTGCAGCAATAAACGTATTTCCAAAATACTCGAACGAATTATCAACCACGTTAACAAAGATACTTTAAAATCTACTTAACTATTCATACTTAAAATAGTTAACTGCAGTTTTCCTTGTCAACTGTCTCTCGACATTAGACTGCTCTCTATCTATAAACAGATATTTACAACAAGAGTCTTATTTCAACCGTTTCCTTCACTTGACTACATGGAATTGAGTGCCTCCGGCAGGAAAACTCAGATAAATTCCTCGAAAAAGTATTGTTGCTTTCAAGACTTCATCTTATTCTGATCAGCACAATGACAGTTAAGTTAAGATGCGGTTTAGCACAACTGTACCTACATTGTCAATTGAATCATTCTTTTGTAGCTAGCTTATTAGGGGTTAGAAATAAGTGTAAACTCAGAAGATGATTCTACTTATACTTTGGTTTCTTCTAGTGGTAAGCACAGCAGATTTGGAGATTAGTGGCGACAGGCAGAATGTAATTTACCGTTGCATATTTGCTTGCCTTCCTATTACCCTTACTAACTATACTCTTCGTTTACTCTTCCTTCTGTCACACTTGGCTAAAGTACATTCGTCACTAATGTCTTCAGTGTTATTCTCAATGTGCATTGTCAACGTGCCTTTATTTCACTGCTCTCTAGAAGAGCAAACCAAGGTAGCCACACCACCCTTGGCGTTCTTATAATAATATCTAATGTGTCTTTCTACTAATTCTTGTGGCATCATCACTATCACATAATTCTGTAGTCAACATTTTCAAATTATTTTCCCAAAGGAAGATATTCTATATTTTAAGATACTATTACAATGCAAAATTTCCTGCGCACTTTACCTACCAACCAACTAAGATAGTGTATCAAAAGTGAAGAGAAATGCATAAAAATGTAATTAGGATTTTCATATAACGGAAAAAGTATACTTTGACATTAAAATATGACTGCATGATAGCATTACATGAAATTAATCTCAATGACAGAGTCGTACGTAACATCTAAATCATTTGTGCATTGATAGGAAGTGTTCATCTTTATGAATGGTTCGTAGAAAAAGTCTATGGTAATAAATATATTAATAATGAATCTGTCTCGCAATGTAATATGTAAAAGAAGTGACAAGTCTCTTTTGCTTTACGTCTGGTAAAAGCATGTTGAGGTTTGAGTTGACATTATATATGAAAGCTATGTGTGTAGGTATAGGTATATACATATGCATGCGAAATAAATTCACATGGAGAAAAAAAATGATTAATGACAGAGATTAGTTTGTAAATAGTTTTTATCTTGTGGCTGATGTTTCATGGATTGGTTTTAGCATCAGTAAATTTTGTATCCTGTGAGCATTTAAGTTTGCTCATGATTTTTCGGTGGGGCTAGGCGTTTTCTGTGACTTGACTCACGATCACTCAGTTTCATGCCCAATGTAAAGTGATATATGCCAATTTTTATTTATGAACTGTGTAGGAATCCTGCTAGTGAGTATGTATCTTTATTTTACGGCTGTTTGTGGTGTAATGTTATGCTGTGTGACTGAGTGAGTGAGTGTTTGCCTCTTTTCCGATAAATTTACAAGTAATTTCAAAGAAAATATTTTAGCCAGAGAGTAACATTACTATTTACGTGTAGCTACACACTTTTATAAGTGTATTAACCTAAGGATAATAAAGCCCGAGGAGTAGGTGAACATAAAATCGAGGGAAATGCGTAGGGCACTGCGTAAAGTCTTTATTTACTGCTACACGAGCATGTAATCTATGATTCTCAGTTATGTTCCTTTTCGGTTCTGCCAGTGACACACGTAGTTGTTTAGCTACATTTTCTATGTGTACGCGGCTTTGCTCCTTTATCTTCCCTTTCGAATATCTCTGTTACGACTCTGAGAGCTAATAGTAAATTGTAGTCGGGCCGTTGTAAAATATCAACAGTCCATATAGTGCCAGAAAACACAACAAAACACTAAACTGATCTCGTATCGCATTTCACATGTGTGTTGTTCTAAAGTTCAATGCTTACGGCTCTGTTTTCAGTACACGTGTGGCCTGACTTGACTTGTCTTTGCTTTGGCAATCCCCTTGGCACAGACATAAATACAAGAATTAAATATCTGTTTATAAGTGAAGGCTGTCTATGTCTCACCTCTTTTTTCTACACTAAGAATCCTTTATATCTCTTATAATTACGCTCTTAATCAGCTTCATTTTTGTGGAGACGCACTTATCATATAACCTTATTACTTCTCACAAGTACAGTGAGAGAAGGTACATGCTGCATCAGCACTGCACAGCTGACGAAATAATGTGATTCGAATTGTACATCCTTTATTATTGTCTATGCTGACGCATAAATATACTTTTTGTCTATAAATAGACACTACTGAATTGTATTGAGAGAGTGTGTCTATAGTTTCTAGCTCATTTACATAGCTTTACGTGTGGTGCGAATTGTGATACAACATTAGGATCACATAACAAACTCTTATTTTTTATATCTGTTCAAATTGTAAATATATTTACTGTACTATTGCATTGTTACTGTGTGACTTGTAATAAAAGTTGGGCTATTATCATTGCAAGTGCATTTTTACTGCTTTTATTGACTAGAATGCAATAGCTATATATAAACAAATGAATAAAAGATGCTCTATAAGGAAGCAATGAATCACACTTCATAATAGCCACCTGAAAATGTAACTTTAGCACAAGAGCTTGTTGTGGTTGAGTCTGTTGTTGAGCCTGACAAATTAATACTTGTTGATTTTCCTAGTTCGCATCGCAGGGCAGCTTGTCTAGCGCCGTAATATAATTATTTACCTCTAATATGACGGAATAATTTGTTCAGATGGCTAGAGCTGTGCTGTGGTAGAAGAGAATGAGGAAAGTCAGGTCATCAGTGGAATTAGACAGGAAAGGAAATGAGAATGCAATCAAGTGTTCATTTACTGTGTATTGGTTTATTGCATTGAGACTATGTGAGTGGGAGTACATTGAAAAGTCAGCCAGCGCGCAGCGGCTGCATTGCATTGCACTACATGAGCAAACGAGAGAATAACCATTGAATACAGATGTGCATTAACATTAACAAAGTGTCCGCTCGCCCTGATTACAAATGACAGCCTAAATTGCAATTTAATTTTGACTCATGGTCTCACATCCACTTAAAAGTGTTAAACACTCACTATAATGCTAACACAATGAGACACATTATGCAGACACACAGCAGATTCTTCTCTCTCTCTATCCATCTATACTTATTATATTCATTGAGTTGACTTGACAAGAATACTAGACTACTAGAGCACTCTGTTTTGTTCACCAGATCTGATCCATCTAACTGACAATGAGTAAGTGAAGTGAGTGAGAGAACGCATTTATGTTTTAGTGAATGAGGGCCATTACCACACGCTTACAATATTATTTTCAATGCACACCAGACTTTTCCTCTACATTCTAAATAATTGCTTAGGTATCTTCCTTTGTACAGTTTCTATGTGGGTGGCTTCCCTTTTCTCTCTGTTTTGACTTTGCCTAACTTACCTCACTTTGTTTATTCACTATCTTCCCATGTTCCTTACTTCGAAACAAAATCTACGCAATTTACATGTATAATTATCTCCGTATGCCGTCTACAGACATTTGCTTTGTAATTCTACTACAATCCCATTAGTAATGCAGTCTCATTATTTATAAATATATTATACCTGTGTTCTTGTGAAAAGTCTTGGCTACACAACAAACCACCACCACGCGTACATTTTAACTTATAGATTTACTGATGAACTTTTTGAAAATCCGTTTCTGTAATTCTTTCTTCTCACTAACAAATAATATTCCATTACTTTCAAAATCAAACTATCATTTTCAAAAATCAAGGTTACTACAATTATTGGAGTCTTCGTATCCGTATCTACTCGTAAGGATAAGCAATAATATTTATCCAGTAAATATTAAAACAAGGTATGTATGCTTTTCAATTTGCTGTTAGCTAATGCCTAATTTAGTTGCTTAAGATTTTTTGCGGTTTTGTCATCTGATCACGAATGTTTGAAGAGCCGCAGGTGAGCACGCTTGATTTTATGTATAGTATATAAAGCATAGACATTTGGCTTAGAATAATGTGTTGCTGCATTTGTCTTTAAGTAGCTAGTAATGGAAACAAGGTAACGCAAAGGAATGTAATCTCTGGGAATTGGAAAGCTACATAGAGTGAGTGAAACATCTCTGTTGACATGACTGGGCAGACCACGATCGAATCACATCAAAACAATGCCTATTTACGAAGGCTTTAGTTCAGTGCTAGGCGAGTGCCTCGAATATCTGCCTGAGAACTAACAATTGCGAAAATTTTGGTAATTCATTTAGATAGATTAGAATTTAGAAATAGAAAGTGTGTTGCCGGCAAAGGTATGATAATTAGAATTCGCACAAGAGTTTTTTTCTTTGAGAACACGACGACGGGGCTAAAGAGCAGCGGTTTGCTCTGTCTTAACGTGACGAAAGTTATTTGTAGGTAGAGCGTAGACAAAAATACATATTAGTCTTCGGAAAAGATTAAGTGTGGAAAGGCTTCCGTGGGAAAAAGCGTAAATTTCAAGCTCTATAAATACTCTGGCTGACTTAAATACTCTCATTACTATAAATCCTTGTATGTGTACTGTTTTAGTGAAGGAGACAAGGCAGGGCCCAATCTAAAACTTTCATACTGATTTATGAAGACAGAAAGTTAAAATAGTAAAGTTAACTGAAAGTACAAAGAACGTCATTGATCATTGAAAGTATAAAGCCGTCTCAAGAATTGTACTAACTAAAGTTGACTCTAAAAATACTAGCTTTATATACACTCTCTATATAATTTACATGGATTAAAACGAGAAGGAAAAGATTGGATAAGGAGGACTCACACAATGAGATTAACTTTACTACAATTATGAGACAAACAAAAAATCTTTTTACTAATTCCAACCATGTATTATTTAAATGAACGAATGAAGCATTACTTCTTCTGTAGCACAGCAAGAGAGCGAGAGAGACATGCATGCATAGCCTCTAATAATACCAGAATGTCTAACATCAACGAAAAAGTTAATGAAGATACAAATTCCTTACTTTTTCTTTCTCAACTAAGTCTAAATGACGAGGAGTGATTAAGTAGCCATGCTGTGAAAGCCAACCGCAAATTCACAATTACTATGTAACATTAGCAAATTTAGTCGGAGAACATAACTAAGGCAATTGACAATAAGGAAATTAAATGTTGACAACTCTGGCTATCAACAACATGCATTAACCACGGGTTTCATCCT
>JABASI010006115.1:0-11294 GCA_019776505.1 Tomocerus nigrus
GAAAAATTGCAATTTAATGCTCAATTATCGCCTGGGATTCGCCCTATTGGTTGTGCAAATCAACACAAAAACACACGAAAAGTTTCATTGTTTCTATTTGTTCATTTAAAGATTATCAGGAATAAGGATTAGTCACAGTGTTTATCTGCATTATTGAAACGCAAGGAAAATCAAATATTTGTTATTATTTCAAAGGCTAGAAAGTTTGCCAATATTTGTTGGTAGGAACGAAAGCAACAGTGAAAAAATACTTGTTAATACTTATTAAGCCTGATGTAATGCGTGACTATAGTGTAGGATTGTCTTTCATCAATTAAAAGTTGAGTGCGATAGCGTCAAGGATGAAAATTTTCTCTAATTGTGGAATTTTCGAATGTGAGAAAAATAAATGTTTGGAACTTTATATAAGTAGGAAAACTGGAAAACCCATCAAAAACATGAGTAGTCAGAAGGTTATAGGATTTGTACATAAAACCCGGAAGAAATTATGTTTTAAGGAATCAAATGACCAAGCTGGTATCTCTATAGGTATTCCAAATAATCTGTCACATCATAGATTCCTTTAGAGACACAGACACACGTACGTATTTAATGTAAGCAGGAAATGTTGAGAAACTGTAATTTAATTCGCTGCGTTAACTAAATCGAATTGTAAATAGAGCATGTAATAAACTATCACAGATTGATGAGCATGGTATCTTCTGTCCAAGTTTTCCGGTTGTTTTCTCCTTGCATAGCCTTCGGTGACTTTTCGCGTCTATTATGCATTTGCTTGGTGGATTGCTTAGAGCCACAGCAGCCTTTGGTGAGACACGAGTGAGTAGTTGTGTGTGTAGAACGCTATTAAGGCTTGGTGTTTGATGTTAACTTGGTTTGGTTCGCAGGTTAGTCATGCTTTGTCATTTCATCAAATTCATTCAAATATTCTCAGGTATTAGTAAAAGATATATATGCAAGGGAAGTTGTTGTGTGAGCGATCGTGAGTTGAGTACCCTTATGAATTGTAACTTAAAAGTCTGCTCTGTTCATTTGTAGACGGAGCAAACCTTGGTTTTGTTACAACTGTATAGTTGATGACCTGGTGATGACAGAATGAGGTGATAAATCTTTTCAACTCCACTCATTCATGTTTCAAAACCCTACAACATAGCATTTAGCTAACTAATGTACAGATACAGATACAATACTAGTACCGTGGTACCTTATGTCGTTATAGGAGGATGGGTACCTATTCCACTATAAATTATCGTAGCCTGAAGAATACCTAGCTTTCGCAACGCCACAACTTATCCTCAGGATCTTTAAATTGGATCTTGAATTCTCCGTGTGAGCATTACGTTTTCTTTTCTCAGAGAAACTGGCCTACACATGACAATTGAGTGCTAGACAAGACAGTAGAATTTGATGGACGAATAATCGACACGAGAAAATAGTTGATTGAACTGATTGCTTAAAATGAATATCATGATTTTCATACCATCCATCCTATTTTACTAAAATATATTATTTTATAAATCTATTGGATAGATCCCTTTGTTCCAAGATATTCTCGCGGGCTTCGATATTGTTGTGATAGAAGGAAATTATGTGTCATTGACATTGTCAATTGTCATTGTCATTTCAATAGGTTCAATAATTAAATTGTGTTAAGCCTTCATCTCCAATTTCAGTACAAAATTTTGAGATTTTTTACTATAATGAAGACTATTCTGAAAGAGGCTGTCGATGAAATGTCTTTTGAATATATAATTTCCCTTCTCTTGTGATTATTAGTTGAAAAAACATTTCGGAGACAATATGTATGGCCATAATGTTGAATGAATGGTTGGAATTTTCAGAAATCGTAGTGGGAATGAGTTTAAAGAGATTTTCCTAGTAGTGAAAGAGAAGTCAAAGTATATTTAGGGCTAATAACAGTGTTCACATTACATTTGTAATGGATAGATTTTGAGATTGAATATGTAGTAGGAGCATTGGGTAAATAGTAATAATTAAGGGGACATTGTTGGGGCGAGGGAACACCATGCGAGGTCAAAAGGTACCGCAAGTGTCAACAATTACAGCAGACCTCGCCTTCGTCCGTCTATTATTTTCTCAATGAGTTCGGCACTTTGAGCATCTCGGAGGTCTCTCCTTACCTTTTGTCCACACTCCCAAGTGACATGATGTTATTTGGTGAAAAAGCCAAAACTTTTCCTTTGCCCATTAGATTGGTACAATGAGGAAAACGACAGTAAGTTAACTGCCTTCTTCTCCGCTCCAGCACCTCACCTTCCTTACTCACTTTGCATTGCCTCTATTGACTTCCAAATGTGTTCCCCATTCTTTTCACCCTAATTCAATTCAATACTCTGATCTGAATGTCAACGCTAGTCTTTTTGTCCCTTCCTTATCCGCAGTTGACTTTTCTCTATCCCATTTCACTCTCCATTCTACAAACATCAACACAGACAACAGAGTGGCAAAGGAAATCAAAGCAAAGTCCTAGAGGTAACTACAGAATAAATAGAGACCACCAACCAGTACATAGAAAATATACCAACTCTGTGAATAATAAATCCCGTGAATACTCATCGTCGTCCTCTTGCGGAATGTTATCTTACACGGAAAATCTATTCAAAATATTTCCATATTCAATTCGGCTTTTCATTACTGACGACGACTCCTTTTAATGTAGAATGAGATGAACACGAACAAAGTCGGCAATAATCTAAGTGATAATAATATAATAACTACAGTTGGACTCACTGAAAACCGACTGGCTCTCTCATTCTAAATGGCTATACGTTTCTCACTAACTCCGTGTTGTGCCTCATGATAAAGAGTGTTAGATCGTGAGCATGACATTTATTGCTTGTATCCCCATTTAAACTGCCATGTTCCTGTCAGTCCTGTCATTGGAGACAACAGGAAGATACACAATCCGCTCAACATCACAACTCAGCCGCATTTTCAATCTTTTGCATAGAAAATATACAAATAAAACATTTTTTAGCACAAAAATCCTACAGAAAGATATTTCCTCCCGCAGAAAAAATGTGGAACATTTACCTACTAACTGATGCAGCACGTGGGACGAAATAGAACTGTAGAACGAACTAAATATGCTTTATCATACTATTAGGAATACCTAGGAATACATTAAAATTAATCATCTTTAAGAGCTAATATAACGACTAGTGAAAATTAAATTGCCGTTACTGCTCAAATGTTTAATTCATATGAAGAATCAGTAACTTGACAAGTTACAGCGGAATTACTAAGACACTATTGACCTAAACATTCAATTATTAAAGAATTATATTTCCAAGTTGTATTTTTATTAGGCTTAGTACATCCGCAAAAAAATGTTCTTTTATTTTGCAAGCATTGAGAAAATTGAATACCTGTTTAACTGAAGCCTTAAAATTTTCTCCGACTACCAATACTGTCTATTAGATGTAAAATTGACGAAGACTATAAATTCAGGCAAGAGGGAAGAGACATTTTCTAAAAGTGACGCAAAGTATCAATGGGCAGTTGCTGAACCACAGTGCAATTAGAAAATTGCATTAAGAATGTTTTGAAGTGGAAGTGTATAGAAATGATTAGGTTATTCATAAGATGAAACAATATAACAAAAGGGTAGATCACGGAACAACTCCAAATGAATCTTTGAGTATGTAGAGAGATGATTGTGGAGTTTGGTTTGGCATCGGCATGTGAATTCATAAGGACAAGTAAATATTTCGTAGCTGTATGTGTAAGAGACAGGCAGAGGTGAACTGGTGAGCTCATTAATAACGCAAGTTTGTCAAGCCTTGTCTAATTACTGTAGAAAGAAGGGGAGTTCATGAGGCAGCATATCGTTACACAATAATATCTCCCAAGTGGTCTCTCTGTTTGTTGGTTTGCCTGCATAATTTCAAGTGAAATTAGAGGAGGAGAGCCTATAGTTTGAAATGGACGATGAAAATGACATCCGCAGCTTCCCATCAGTGACATTTTACACAATGATAGTCAAGTGCAGTACAGGACAGGACAAAGTGGCAATAGACTGTACACATTTAGCCGTAGGTCCCCCATAAAAAATACAGAGACAATAATAACAATGAATTTAAGGCAAGTTGGAATCTGAAACGGATTTCTGTTCCTTCACACTTTTCCCATTCTTTTAGAGAGACGATTAGACAAGGCATTCTAAAGTCATCTCTCTCTCTGAACCCATCGTCTTCACGACGAAGGAATAAGAAATGAAAGTATAGGTAAGGATCGCGCAGAGGGCTTTGATTTGGCTTGACCA
Organism: Tomocerus nigrus; assembly: GCA_019776505.1. NCBI lineage: Eukaryota > Metazoa > Arthropoda > Collembola > Entomobryomorpha > Tomoceridae > Tomocerus > Tomocerus nigrus. Next base: position 4,283 of record JABASI010006115.1, read on the forward strand.
CAAATGTGACAATGAGCATTAAGATTAGGTTAGTACTATTATCTCTTGTTTGTTACGAACGTAGATTTATAATATAATGCAGCAGTTGATAGTAAAGGATTAAGTTCAGCATTGACTTAAATTCAAGTTTAACTCACGTTAGCTGAATTATTACAAGTATTAATGTGCATATCATCTTTTGTATATTTCTCTGTAGGACCAACACTATGAAACTACGAACAAGCTAAAGAAAATGTGTCTTTGTCTGAAAAACATCAAGTTGGACAGCGTGCGACGTGGAGTTGGATTGGACGACGTGTGTGTGCCTGCCTGTGAGAATTTTTACGCTGCCTATGTATCCCCATAAATCACAGTGTATTATGTCAGCTGCGGCACCTTATTAGGCGATTCAACCACTTTTATACACATCTCCGCTATTTCTACTCTCACATCTCTTCAAAATTCCAAATCATAGCCTCCTACCTCTGTTATTGGTAGTAAAATTCAATTGAAATAACATTTATTTCCATTTAATCTCAGATACCTTAAACATCCTATCATTATTGGCAAATCTCAGGGTGACAAATGAAAAGAGGTTTGGAAAGGTTAGCCACGAGTTAAATATCAATAGAATTGTATTACCTTACATTATTTCTTTTCTTTCTAGCAAATTAGAATTTAGCACGTACCTACTACATCAGCTATATAATTTAAAAGTGAAATTGAAACCTGTTGATTCATGATTTAATTACAATCAGGTTATAAAATTCAGTAAACAAACTTTAATTACTAAAAATCATTATTCAACTATACAACAGCTTTAAATCACCTAGCCTTATTTAGTTGACATTTGACATGCATAATAGTATACAGAAAGTGTGCGTAAAAGTATCGCCATTAAAAGCACCTACGATCTTTACAGAAATGTCTTAGCTCAAAAACAGTATAAAAACAATGTAGTTGCTAATTACAATATAATTCATCAAATTTTAGTAGCATCATAAGTATTGCAGGTCGGAATTTGTCAAGTAGTTAATGGTCATGGCAAGGGATGTGTTCAGGCAGAATCAGCGTTAGCCTACTCCGAATTTTCAACCCTTTATTAATAGGCACGCATATCATATCATTTAGTACGAATTGTGCTGATTTCTGATACTGTTACTCCTTTGAAGGATTCTACATGGAAGGAGTCATCTTGGTCTGCTAAATATCAACTAAAAATCCTTTCCCGTACAACTGATGACTGCTTTGAAAATGAATCAAGTATAGAGGTATTTAGGTTCGAGATATTTGAAAAGTAGATCTTTTCGATTCGAATACTTTCGTTGTGATGCAACCTTTCGGGCATGTCTTAATTTCCTCACACATAGTTTATTCGATATATTCAGAGATGACAAATTAAAAGATTGGATTATTGATTGGATAGTATTGCATGTGGTAAAGTGTAAACTTGCTTCAATGGAATTCTACCTACGCAAGGAAGTTTACATTTATTATCAGTATAAAAGGACACTATTAATCAACAAAACGATAGCTCATAAAATTCGCAAAATGGGAGCTTTAACCGGACATGTCATATTATGTTGCTTGAACTGTACGGGTTGTTGCTTGTGTGACTTGTATTATGTAGTGAATTAGCCGCAAAGGTTGAGTCGACTTATTAACATCCTACGAAAAAGCAAGCGGAGGGATCCTTTTTTAGGCAACTTCTCAAACGTAACATAAATTATGATAAATGTCTAGGGCTTTTTTATTTTGTGTTCATTCATACATACCTAGCATGGTAGGTATGTTATCTAAGATGCGGTAGAAGACGTCTTGTGTTGAAAAGAATGGTATATTGGGTACTTTATTCACTATCCTATTATTGGATATTTGACTTAGGAAACCTTTTTCTGACCTGCCGCCCCAACACATGGGATGAGAGAGATGCTTTGTATACAGATGCACATAAATAGACACCTACTTAGATAGATACTTATTGTATTTTATTTGTATCCACCTTAGATATTAAAGATACGAGTTAACAATAAAGAAATGGTATAAAGAAAGCCGTTTAGTGAATTAAATCCGATTGTGAACTGAAATACCTAATTGAATTGAAGGCCCACTTCCTATTCTTCATTCTTTCTTTGGTAATTGTTGGACGAAGCCTTTTAGGTCTTCTCAAGACAATTCGTTGATTTATTTCTCACTTCATCCGTAGGAGATGATGGGATGGCCTCCGAGGAACGTGTCTTTTCTTTCTAAATGCTGAATTTGTTTTGGAACAACTACTAATTGAGAAAGTATTTTTGGTGCAGGCATCCACCCTTTTAAGTCTACGTACCTATTTACCAACCAAGATTTATGTTCCCACGAATTAAACTTCTATTTCTCTTCAGGAATCAAATTCTAATGCATAGCTTGATAGAAATTAGAGAAACATACGATTTCAATCATCATCCAATGAAATCTCAATGGGTAATAAATAACTTACCTAACTCAATGGAATGTATAAAACTTTTAAAATATTTACCTATTACTACATATTTATAATAATAATATAACGTATCTGTATAAAGTAGAAAATAATATTATGAACTAAAAATGCGACCTTATCACATTGATTTTAATATGAACTTTGAATTGAATATCGTGAACGCATTTCTACTTTATAGTTTCACCTAAATTTTAATGGGCACAAAATAAAGTATGTAGGTATATGGTTTCCTAGCTTGAAATTTGAAAAGCAGATCACAATCTAAAAAATCTCAATTTTTAGTGCTAACAATTTCGACAGTAGTCTCACTACATGGAGATTAATGCAAATCAATACATCATATACCCACGCATAAGTACTTATAATATATTTGCAGAAACTTGCTTCATTGAGTCTATAGAGAAAAATAAGCCAAAAATAAAATTTTGTGATTAAAAAGGAGACATTTAACTTGCTATGCATATCTCCACGTATGATTGAATGTTCCATGTCAACAGTTGAGCATAGCATAACCGTGCGTAGTATGATCAATTAGCATAGAAGGAATAATATTGCTGAAGAATGTACTATAATATATTTCTGTACACATAATGATGATGAAGGAAATGAATAATGGATTGCTAATGCTAACTTCTGAACAGTCGCACATTATAAGTTACATAGTACTTGGAAGCAGTCAAATCAAGGCACAAAGGACAAAATGAAAATCCTGTAAGCTGATTGTAAGCTGTTTAGCTATAAAGGCTTGACAGTCGGAGGCGGTCCTTAGGGTGTCAAAATCACATCCAGCTCAGCAAAACTCCACCCTCTCTCTACGCTCGGTATTAGTGTAATAATAATGTGCCTCTCATACACATACCCCTAAGTATCTATTACACTTCTGAAAAGTGGCTTTTATTCCTTATGCCTAGCATATACTTATATAAATGTTTAACACAATTCTTATAGTACCTAATGCTATGCTTTATATATTATTATGATAATTCTTGTAAATTGTCATGAGAAAGCTTTGCATATTATTATTGTCGTCTGTCCTGTGATACTATAGTATTATGTGTGTGGAAATAAAGGATAAGTACTAGTCACTGAGAAGATAAAGTAATATTAAGAAGAGAAAACATTAGCAAATAAAAGGAAACCAGTTATAATAGAGTGTTTCATCAGTGAGGACTTGTCTTTATAATTTTCTTAGAGATATGTTCAACGATGATGGTCTTAGGAAGTCTTGTTGTTAAACCAGGTATGAATATGTTTGTCTGTACCCCTTGTACATTTGTTGCTGTAGTAGAAGATGTGTTGGCCACCTTTCCGTGAGAAAGTCATCATATAAGTAAGTGGTATAAACTTATGGGCAATAACTAATAGTAATTACAATATGTGAGTATGAAGTATGAAGGCAAAGGTGTGCTATCCTGTTACATATGTTATTCTGCGTATCCATCTCTGTCTTTCTCGTCTGCAAGTCTTTCTTTCTATTAGTTTTCGTTTAATCCTAGCCTCTTCTTCTCGTCTCCCATAGCCAAGTCTTGAGTGACTTGAATCGAGGATTGACTCCTGAAGAGATAACCAAGAAAGGAAAACTGCTAGAACGGACTAAACGATCACTTTGCCTTTCCTTCATCTATTTTAAAGTAATTTCATTATTTACTTTACTTTGATTGTGACCATAGGGCCAAGGGAGACTGAAAAAAGAGCCTAGGTTAACGGAGAGTGAAAAAAGGAGCTTAGATTTTGAATTCGTCGAGATAAATAGAAATACATGAGTAGTGTAGGACTTGGATGATATTTGGAATGGACCTCCCTAAAGGCACCCATTCCTTAGCGGTAGGGAAGCTGAGTGAGTGAGATGAGCCCTTTTGATTTCATATAAGCCTAGTGCCTTCAAGTAGACACACAGAAAAACGGGTCCTGCTGAACAACATACACAAAGTACTCTTCTCTGACTCTTTGGATGTAACAAACTCGTAAAAACTCTTGTTGGGCAATGAAGAGAAGGCAGACCGCTTGACGCCGGGGCTCAGTCCACTCAATTAGTCAAGTCTCATCCTTCCTTAAGATTAGTTCTTCGTCAGTTCAGTCCAGCACTCTCTTTTTACTCGACCCATTCGCAACGAAATAAATTCCTCAAGTTCAACGTGTGAAATATTTACCTGGCCATAAAAAGTTCATAAATATCATCCCTCGCACTTCTTCACCTTTTCCTTCTACTTGCTACATGCAGGGGGAACTCTGAGAAACAATTGTAAAACTCATCCCATGCCATTCTCTGACCAAGTTAATAAAAATTCGCTAGTGTTTCGAAGTTAATGAAAGATTTTATCGATTATTTCATTGTGCTTTAAAGGAAGCCGTTTTACTATTGTTTTAACAAACTGTGAACTTGGTTCAAGATCCTATATGTGTGCATTTATCTTAGCAAGTGAAATATTGTTCTGTTTGTTGTAATAAAATTTGGTTCGTTACAACAATAATTCTGTGGATTTTGTGAGTAAAAGTGTTGTTGGGATCTAATACAAATGATGGCTGTGTCAAGTGCACTTAATATACGACCTATATTCTCCACTGGATACCCTTTTCAAGGTATGCACTAAACATACATACCAAATCCACACATTGTAGATTTTAGGGCTACTTCAACCAACACCTAGCATTAGTCTTTCGATCTCCTAACAAAAAAGATAAAAATAGCATGGACTAAGAGTTTAATAGCAATAGTAGTTTTTAAGCAACTTATCAAATAGGAAACACAAATCTAAGTGATGAATTAATTCAGGGCCCATTGATAATAATATTTCATTGTGTTTATTTCTATTTACTGCTGATTAAATTAGGTTTGTACAATGTAACACACACAATATACAATAAATTTTACCTATTTCATTTATCACGATAACAAGCATTTCTAGCTTGCCCATGTAATAGCCAGGGAATAGTAGTGAAAACCGAAGTACATACAAAGCAATCGTCTTGCAGTAGTTAAGGAATGAAAATGGAACTACGAAAATGGATAAATGCGGTAAAATGTTTTTGGGGAAAATACTGGAAATTGTTATATCAAGTAATAATGAATCGTAGGATTTTGCACAGGTCAAGGCCGTGTCAATCAGCTCGGTGGAGTGTTTATAAATGGTCGACCGCTTCCGAATCATGTTCGTCTGAAAATCGTGGAAATGGCAGCAGCTGGAGTTCGTCCATGTGTTATCTCGAGACAACTGCGAGTGTCTCATGGTTGTGTCTCGAAGATCCTGAACAGATACCAGGAGACAGGGAGCATTCGTCCGGGAGTCATCGGTGGCAGCAAACCACGCGTCGCTACACCAGAGGTTGAAAATAAAATTGAAGAGTACAAACGGGATAACCCCGCTATCTTCTCGTGGGAAATTCGCGATCGCTTAATCAAAGTAGGCCCCAGACTATATGCTCATTGCATAAATGACGTGCATATAAAATTACAAATAGAATTCCAAATATTTTAATGTCATCTTCCTATCATCTCTGTTTCTGCCACTGTTAGATATTTATCGTTCCCTTCAGTAATTTAGTTTTTTCATTGAATTATTTCGTCAAATATTTTAACTTATTAAGTATTTAGGCAAAAGAAAACTTTAATTATGTTTGTAAAATTCCAATTCAATGACGGCAGGTAATAGTCTAGGTCCTACATAAATAATGACGACGCGATCTCTGATTGCCCTTTGTAGTATTTAAAAGATGTAGAAAGAAAGCCGCAGATATTTTTATGAGCATCTGTAAATCAACTTTTCGGCCATTGTGTTTGAGTATGTAAAAGCAGAAACTAATCTGATTGTATTTATGTACTACAGGACGGAATCTGCGATAGAAATACAGCACCTTCTGTAAGTTCAATCAGCCGTGTTTTACGAGGCAGTGGTGGCTGTGCTACCCTTCTATCCAAAAAAGAAGATATCTACGACTATAAGAATCAAAAGGATCACAGTATTAACAGAATTCTCGGAGGTTAGTAAAAGTAAAGTTATAGTCTTTTCTCACTGTCCTTATTGATAACCTTTCTCACTCATTTCTCACCAGTTTTATTGCAAATCTTGTATCTTACTTGATATTAGCATTGTGCATGACTCTAAATCCTTTCCGGCTTTAGTAGCTTCATCGAGTATTTGTTAAAAATTATTATAGGTACAGTGTGTGCACTCTTCGGCAACTCTAAGAAAAGAAGGGAATATCAATAGTGCAGGTGTTCTCATCTTAAAAATACATCGAGACAGCACAAATAAAAGCGAAAATAAAAAAATTATTCATAGAAAGTAAGAATATTATGTACAAAGATGTTTGTATTTCATATCAAAACGCAAAGAAATCATAAAAAGGAAGCAGATACAACTGTAGAAGTTATTTGAATTAGATTAACAGTAAGCTGCTCAATCAGATCAGAGATTTCATTTTCCTTACTGTATACAAGTTCATTGAGGGTGATCGTCAAAGGCTTATCCTTTCTATTCATCCTTAAGAATTCTTAAAGAGTCAAGCTTAAATATAAACCTAAACTGTTTTTTATCCCTTAACAATAATAAT
>JABASI010006116.1:0-11293 GCA_019776505.1 Tomocerus nigrus
AAAAACTTTTCAGCTTCTCAGATATACCAACAGCGACTTTCTAGCTCCAAAACTCTGGGGGCTGAATCTTTTACGCCAAAAAAAGATAAGAGCAATTATAATAGTCAAAAGGGGTCACCCTAGCACCGAGACGGGGAACCTTAAGTACTACATGATATTACTTTTCAACGTAACTTATGAAATGGCCCTCGTATACAGTAGTACAGTATAAAAAAGCATTTCTATGAACCACTCTTTTATTTAGGTAATTGGATAATAATTAATAATACGATTGAGTGGAACTTCAGAAATATCTTATATCTGTCTGATGTGAACAGTGAAGGTTATCATAACAATTTTTGTCACAGTCAGTCCCAGGCAGGGGCTGGAGAAAATCGATTAAAAATTAGACAAAAAAATTTTGTGCGAATTCTGTAAAAGAGGCAATTTTATGCTTGCAAAGTGCAATTTATTTTATCCTGTATCGTACCAATGTTTTTTACCAAAGGCAATACTATCATTTTTGAGGTGAGCGAATTGCATGCACTGAAAAATGCAAGCAGAGCAGAAGCAACAAAGGAAGAAAATGAACTCAGTCCTCCATCTCAAGTTTATGAAATAAAACTTCTGAAGAAAGTCACAATTTGCTGTTTACTAAATAGTGTGCCGCAGTAAACCTCCCGCATGTTGGCGCGATTGTCTGATTATGCGTCTTTTGCTCGGTGTGTCTGTCTTTTAGTGGCTTTCTTTAGCTTTTGCAGCATTTGAGATTAATTTTGTGTTGCTTGTGCATGGTGAATTTGGCTTGTTGGAAGTTGGAACTGGTGACTGGAACTGGAAGTGCAAGCAAGAAGTAAGGACGACGGAGTACAACAGGGTAGGCATTTTACAAGGTAAATAAATACCTAACTATTCCATTTATAGTTCAGTTCAGTAGCAGCTCAGTGCAGTAGCAAAATACAATACAAGTGCGTTGAGGTTACTGCATTTGCTGAGAAACGCAATTTATTTATCCATTAATTTAATTATAATAACCGATTTAATTTCTTAATGTTGAACCGATAGAACATACCGCCACAACAGGAAGCCAAGCAGGAACCTGTTAGTAAAAGGTAAATAAAAATTTTTGAGGTTTTTATTTTTGTAACTATCTTTGAAATAGTTTAAGTCATTAGTAGTGTGTGCGAAAAAATGACACACTACTTTAATGATGTACTGGTCAACTGGTGCTTTCCAGTTGACCGGTACGTTTCCGAAAACCCGAATTATTCATTATTTTTGTATTTAAAACAGGCAGGAGAAATATGAGGAAGAAATTATTAAGACTAAGTTGATGTTTAGGTTTGGCGTACTTCATACTTCATATAAGATGTAATGTGAAGAGAAGGCCCATTTCTAATCGATGGAGTAATGAAATTCAGAATGTTGTTTTCGTTGTCGAAAAGAACCAAAAGAATAGTTTTTGTAGTATTGGCTTTTACAGCTACGGATGTTGCATTTGTTTACAGCGCTTGGAAATTTTGGAAGAGACCAGCAAAAAGCTTTAATGGTGCCCGAAATATAAATCAAGACTCAACGTAGGGAGAGAAAATGTCGAGCCCTAACTACCGAAGGGGAGGAGAAAGTAGCAATTATAGAGGAAATTATAACAACAACAGAGGTGGTGGCTTTCAACAGAGAGGAGGTCAATTTCGGGGGCGTGGTGGCTACAAACCTCGACGATATTGGGACAATGATGACTATTACAAACGGGACCGGGTAAGTATAACAGTTAACATGAATTCTAGACCTTTTACTTCATTAGTTGTTTCATGGCCTTGGTTCAACGCGAGTTTCTGTTTTATGCAGGACTATGATCGTGGGCGAGATCGGCATCGGAGGAGTAGAAGCGACAGTAGAAGTCGGAGTAGGAGTCCAAGTCGAAGCTACTCCAGATCACGATCTCAAAGTCCAGTACGTAAAGCTAGAAGTCCGCGTAAATCCGAAGAATATAAGCCCTCTAGCTCCTCTGAACAAAATTTGAACACGCCTACAGCGAGTGGACCTACTGTCACATATCAACCACAAGCCCAATACGATCCTTATGAGCCTCAGAAAGATGCCAAAGTAAGTGGGTGGAGCGATCCTAATGAATATGTTCCACAACCGCAGTCCCAACGTACCAACGGCCAACAACAGTCGCTTAACAATACCAATCTGTATGGGAGTAATGCCGAAGCGATTCAGTTACAGTTACAACAGTTTCAAAAATATCAGCAACAGCTGCAGCAACAACAGAGTCAAAGCCAGCCAAGTTTTCCCAGTGAATCTTTAAATCCTCCTGTCTCTTCAGGCAATATGTATGCCTATGGGTCTTCTAATTCAATGGCCTATCAACATCAGCCTAATGCTATGTACCCAAATCAACAACAAACTGCTGCTCTTAGTCTAGACGTTGCTATTGGCTCAGTTAAGTCAAGAACCGAAGTATTAGAGACTGAAAAATCAAAGAAGAAGAAGGACAGAAAGAAGAAAAAGAGACGCCGTAGGAGTTCTTCGTCTTCATCCTCGTCTTCGGACGATTCCTCGGACTCTAGGAGTAGAAGGAAATCGGTAAGTAGCCGCAAATATTACGGTATGTAAAACTGATTGTAATATTCATTTAATTTAGTTATTTTATATATTTGTTGTGTATTTTGCTAGAAAAAGGACAGCGACGATTCTTCTGATTCGTCATCCGACGAAGGTAAAAATTATTGATTTGTTTAATTTGCTATCTAAAATAGTTGAGAGAAGTAAGTGTAACAATATTTGTGCATAACGATTCATTTATGACTTCAGATAAAAAGAAGAAAGAAAAGGGCGGTTCCACTGGTTCGCTTACGACAGAACAGAAAGAGGCATTGACGAAGCAGAAAGAAGGGTATAATATGAAACTGGAGATTTTAGACCGTGAAATTAATCGATTGATTTCCCAAGGCGATGAGTTGAGAAGTAGTAAAGCAGATATACGACTGGTGGAAGAAAATTTTAACCTCCAGGTATGTTTTATTGAATTGCGTTTTGATCGTATCCTCTCGTTATAGTTATAGTATTTTAAATAACAATGATGTAACATTTTGACAAGCATATGTCATAAATTTTGTTGTTGATAATTAAATTCTGAGTTTTTGCCTAAATATTTTACAATAGAATTTTGATGGAATTACTTCGTTTATTAAGGCATTTAAATTGAGTTTATGTGTTTTAGGCGGAACTTAAGGGACGACGTAAAGCTGTACAAATTGTGATGGAGAAAATCAATGACGTTCTACGGTCATCGACACAGCCTACTCGTGCATTGCATCCAGCACCTCCCCCTCCTCCCAAAATAAGTCAGCCGTCACCCCAAGTTAGTCATCCGCCTCCCCAGGTTGTTAATTTGGAATGTGTTTTTTTATGATTTTGGAATGTTAACCTAGCATTGTTTTATTTACTTAATATAGAATTGCCAAACTATCATCATACTTTATTAAGGGTATTTAAATACTATTATATTAATTGGCATTTTCAAGGAAAGAGTTTTATACTAAGACGTTTTAAATTTCATCAACAGATAAAAAAAGAAGATGGGGTTTCAAACATTGAGTATTATGACAATGGAGTTCACTGGTGTCGTTTATGTAACGCATTTCCTGAAACCGTGGTGGAATTGTTGGATCATTTCCATTCTAAAGAGCACCAAACGCAACTTCAAGTAAGCATTTCTTTTCTTAACCCCAGAATTTCTGCATAATTATTTGGCTAAATACTTGAAGCAACTTTACATGCATTACACAACCAACTTCTAGAAATTTAATGAAACTTACAAATGTAATTTATTTGATGATCTGCAACATTTTGTCGCGGTTTTATTTCTCGAACATCGAAGAAAGATTTGTCTAGTGTATTGTGTACTGTACATTCTGTATTTAAACGTGATGAATATTTTTAGACAAGCATATGTCGGATAAACATTGAAGATATTTAAAATCTGATTATTATAATTGAAAATAGGAAAGAATTCCCATTTTTTGTGTTCTTCAAAGTAATTGACATGACATGGTTGTACATTTTACAGTTAATGAATATCTCGGAGCGTCCCTGGCAAAAGAAAACGGATAAAAAGGAGACTAAATTGGCGCCGGGGGCAAAACGTATACCCTTTAGAGGTAATTTGTATGGTGTCCAACAAAAAAGCACCTTGCTTTTTGGATTTTAGAGTCGATCTCTGATCACCGCATCACTCGTTAAACACAATATTTGCATCAATGTGTTGATTATATATGCTATGAGTACGTGTCACAGACAGTAGTTCCAAGCTCCTTTTAACCATAATACTTAAAATAACTAATGTGATTATGTGTAATGCTTCAATTTTAGGTGTTCAATTTTTGTCCCCTGTTGTGGGATGGTACTGTCGAATCTGCAGTGCTTGGCTAGGAGACCACGAATGTGCAGAGCAACATTTCAAGAGTGAAGAACACAACAGTGTCTTTTTGGTCAGCATAAAAATTTAAATTCCATTTGTATGCATTGATGTAACTGTTAAATGAAAGATTTTGTTGGCTGTGATGAAGATTTATAGACAAGCATATAGCTGAGAGTCTTCTTTGACGATCATTTCTACCTGAGCAACATTTCTATAGAATTAGATATTAAGTAGTCCTGGTAGTTGTGCACACCTGTTCCTTCGATAATTCCATAGTTTTTCCACTTTTTATTTTATTTTTTTCAATTTTACTGCTTTATTCGTGTATTATATTATATGAGTAGCTAATTGAAAGTAAAATTGGCAGAACTTCTTGGCGGAGCATCCGGACTGGGAGACGAAATGGTTAACGGACCGTGGCAAAATGCTTGGGAGCGTAAATCCCGACAAGAACCGACGACCCAAGTCTCGATTTGACTTGGAATCCCAAAACGTTGATCCTGTTGCAATGGAAGAGGACGGGAAAAGTTTCCGAGTGCAAATGAGAAATACTGTTAAAGCTGATGAATCTCGTACGACGAGTTCTGATTTAGCGATCAAACCAGAATCAATCTCAAAAGACGTAAGCGTTGAGGAGTGGATGAGTAAACCTCAAAAGGTGAAGCTAGATATAATTGACACTCAAAAGTTTGCAGCAATCGTTCGTCAAAAGCACGGCCAGAAAGAGAAAGAGGAGTTAGCTCGAGGTAGTCAGCCTCAGCCAAGTAAAACCTTTTCACCGTCATCCTCCGTGTCGTCATTTAATCAACGAGACTCAGACGCATCTAAAAGAGATGACTATGGGTCTAGGGATCGACGTCCAAGTGACAGTACAAGAAGATATGACAGGGTGGAAATGCAGTTTTCGGGGTCTACTAGGGATCGCGATCGCTATGGCCCTCATCGTGGGGCAAGACGGAGGTATGTACTCAATTTGTCTTGATGTTCCTTGGACATTAATACAAAGTATACTATTATTCTGAATATTAATACAATTATCATTTTTAGTTTGTAGTTATTGTGAATGGGATATTGTAGTAAGATCACTGGTGTAGGAAAGACTGAATTTATAGGTAACGAAACGAACGTCCTGTGAGTCGTTGAATGGAATTTCGTCTGTTTTTCTAAAGCAGGCAGCTGAGAATTGAGAATTCAGAATGATTAGTGCTAAACTGATTGCTGTGCTGCTTCACAGTTGTGAAAAGCAGACAAACACTTTCTGTTGCAGTTCTTAATGATTGGAAAATTCCTTGTTCCTCTCAAGCGTAAACGAATGAATAACTTTATTTTTGTGCCGAAAATGTGATCGGAGTGCTAATGTATGGCTCATTGATTTTTCTAGGTCACGGACCAGGTCTCGCTCAAGATCAAGAGATCGGGACAGAGATCGCTACAACAATCGCCGCCGCTCATCCCGCGACAGATCTCGTTCTCGATCGAGAGATCGTGACCGGGATCGAGAGCGGGACAGGGAGCGAGAGCGAGATCGCGACCGAGATAAAGATAAGCCTGATATCAAAGAACACATTCGACGCTTACCAATGATTGGTAAAATGCCCTTGTACAAAAAGCCAACAGTATCCGGTACTAGTGCGGGTAAGGAAAAAGAAAAGATTTCCGAATATGGAACTGAGATATCTTCTTCCGACAATAAAGCAACAGAGAAAGTGTTAGAAAAGGTTAGCGCTATCTCTGTCCCCTCCATCACTTCAGCCAATCTAGGTCAGCAACTGCATCAGCAGGAAGAATCCAATATGTCAGCACCCAGCGAGAACTCTATGTCCGGTTTTGGAGCTAATTATAACACGGGCTTGTGTTTCAATGATGATGGCTTCAGTGGAAGCAATTTAAGTGGTGCAGGATTCAGTCTGGATGTCAGTAATGCTTCAGCAGGAGGAGGAGGAGGCGAACTCCCCGCTAACATTCCGCCGGTGAACATTTCATTTCCGCCTTCGTCCTTCCAGTCTAAAGTTACCGTGGTCGAAAGAGATTCGAAAGGAGATAAAGAACCCACCGTAGGGCCTACCGGTTTGCCTGATGATCTTCAACAGGCTCTAGACATTATTTACTCGGGCGGGGGGAAACCCATTACTGTTCCTCCTCCATCCATTCCAACGTGCGTACCTCCTCCCGCCACAAACTTCGGTAATCAAAGTAATCACTTTATTTCTTTAAAGCGTACATTCGAGGTTTTAAATGCCGTAGAACTCGATTAAGTTCGCATACCATCATACTCTTCCTTTTTTAGGCGAAACAAGGTCTCCAGAAATAAAATGAAAATGTTTAAAATAATAATTAAATAATTTTAAATAATTTTAAAAATTCAGTTCACTGAAGTATAATTATTTTTTGGTTTTATTAGACATTAATATATCAAGTTGTTAAAGTTTGTTGAAATTGATTTGGAATCGAGTTTTACGGCATTATTATATAATTACTATGATGATTTTTGACAAGCATATGTCTGATTATTTTCGATGAAAATTTTTAATCTGAGTTGTATTTTTTGAAACTTGAAAGTTGTGTTGTCAAAATTAGGAAAGTTTAATACAATTTTAAACTTTTGGCAGGTATGACGGACTTTGCTGGTATGAACACATCCAGTTACGGAAGCTACCTGGGCTATCAGCCGTACCAACATACATTCGATGGATATGGTCCGGTCGGCTCTGGTTATGAAGAATTGGACGAACGGCCCACCTGGGGAGTCCGCAGGAGCAGCAAAGGAAACAGAAACACAAGTTCCAGCAATCGCCGAAGAAGTCCCGCCTGCTCCAAAACCTGAGATACAACCGGAGCCGCAACCTGCTGTAAAGGAAGCTCCCCCAGGCGATGATGAGATGGATGATTTGCGTATGTTGGGTATAGATGTTGATGATGTAGCTGTCGGAGGCATTCGCTAGCCTGTTACTATCAGTTTTATTTGTGTTAGGCCGTACTTCTACAAAAGTTTTTGTTGTTAACAGAAAAATTCTTGTCGTTCTTGTCTAATATTCTTTTCTGTAGAATAATTAACCCTTGTTAGTTTATTATCGTTGATCTGCTGTTTTTATTTGGTAATCAATGTACTAATTGGTATTCTCTTTTAGTATAGGTACTAAGTATTCACACTCACAGGCAGTTGTATCAGATTTCGTGACTTAAATTGTTTTCAATTGAGTGTACTATGTGTCATGTTATTGCGTGTGCAGCACCTAAACTGTGTTATTTATAACGTATTTATGTATTGAGTGTGTCCTTCAGATAAATTGTAAGATGTCACATCTACTTACTAACCTAAAACTACAACTTAATTATGCAGGTTATCTTACACTTATATTATTATCAATTATTTACAGTTACTGTTATTTTTAGAACATAAAACTATCCACACACAGCAAAAATAATAATTATTATTTGTATTCCGTTGTACTATGTGTTTGAATGAATAAATGGGATTAATAGCCATTTATTGCAAAATCTAAGAAAACAAACCATTGCATTATTATCATTAATAAAACTATCTACAATCCTCATACCACATACTCTCCGGTGGCTATGATANGTTGTACTATGTGTTTGAATGAATAAATGGAATTAATAGCCATTTATTGCAAAATCTAAGAAAACAAACCATTGCATTATTATCATTAATAAAACTATCTACAATGCTCATACCACATACTCTCCGGTGGCTATGATAATTACATCAAATGCATTACATATATACATTACAATTAGCACAGTAATGTTTACAATTAATACATATTTCCAACCCGACCCAGAGTTTCTTTTTGATTTGCGAGTTTGCGAGGGGACCCAAAAACCTGAGGTTCACACAAAACACGCAATAACAACTGGGTAGCCCTCTTACCTCTGGGTAGCCCTCTCCTCTCTTATACGAAAAAATGTTCATCTTAATTTCTTTCGGCTGAGGCATGGCTGAAGCATGCTGAAACTATCAGCATCCGAATACTGAACGGAAATCTGTATTGAGAACTAAATTACAAATGGAATATTCTTATTAAAGCAAATGGAAACTTTCTCCCATTTTCTGTCACATTTCAATGTTCAGTTGAATTTTTAGATCCAATATTTTCAGAGCTTGAGCTGAAAATGGGATTAATAGCCATTTATTGCAAAATCTAAGAAAACAAACCATTGCATTATTATCATTAATAAAACTATCTACAATCCTCATACCACATACTCTCCGGTGGCTATGATAATTACATCAAATGCATTACATATATACATTACAATTAGCACAGTGAAGGGGATACATATTTCCAACCCGACCTCAGCATCCGAATACTGAACGGAAATCTGTTTATTGAAATTTCTGGAAACTTTCTCCCATTTTCTGTCACATTTCAATGTTCAGTTGAATTTTTAGATCCAATATTTTCAGAGCTTGAGCTGATTATACTTGTAGTAAAAATATCAGACAGTTTTTATGAATGCAAGAGGATGGATTACATGGAATTAACTTGCCAAGATTAGTTGATTTCCGAATTTAAAAGTGGCATTTCCCCAAAATATGACATTTCTATGACACGCCATGCTACTGGAGTATGATTTCAGAAAATAACTGATGCCTACGACATGTCTCCTAAACTAAAGATTTTATTCGAAATCATCCGATATTACAATTGACAATTATTGATAAAATGACAGTATTTTAATGTTATAAAGTAGTTAATTTATTTGTATTCTTCTTGATGCGTAAAAGAAAGTGAATCTTTAAAAATGTATCAGCTACCAGTGTACATAGTTTTCTGATTTCCGCATACAACATGCAATCAGTTTAGAAATAAACTAGAAATAATTTTAGATTACTTTTTTTATTTACCATATACACATTTTACAATTTTATTTTGGCAGTTTCCTAATCTAATTAGGAAATTGCCGTTCGAACGGTGTATCATAAGAAAATCTAACAAAAACAATAGTTACTACAACGAGGCCTAATTGGCAAGTATAACTATCTGATGCGAAATATTTGTAGAAGAATAAGAAATACAAAAGGCTAAGGTAAAAAGAAATACCAAAAAAACAGAATGAGAAGGGTGCAATAATAAACTCCATCTTTCGTATTAGATAATTTAGATATCTAATCTAGTCACAGAATGTACACACATTATACTATACTTATAAAGATCGCTGAATGGACTTTCATTTTAATCTACGCTACATGCAGGCAATTTTCGTCACTATCGAGAAAGGGACAGCATTCAATTACATGACTTTCTTATTAGTCAAGCGTACGACTAAAATAATCGACAACCTCCTCATAAAAGTTTTCTGGCCTAAAGTCAAAATTCGTATATTTATATAAGTTATCTATCACCCATACGCTAATTAACTAACCAAATATTTTTTAATAACAACAGTGCAGCCCAACCACTAGGCGATAGCACAATTAATGCAATTTAATTACACACACCTTCATAGTGTCTAACCAGCTAGTTTAGAATTAAACTAGAGACTCGATACTAATACTAATCCAAAAAGCACATTTATTAACGATACTAAATTAAGTAATCAAATAAATATAATCCCTCTACATAGGAAGTTACTTCTAACGCGAATCCAATATAATTTAACACGGTCAACTAAATTGTCCGAATTACGGCTTCTTAAATAATCCACAATCCGAACTTCAACTACTTGAACGCTGTTACTTCACTTGACAATCATGAAGGAGTCTTGTTCAATGGGCTTCGATATCCAAGTCCCGAATTTAGATTCAATCATGTGCTCCTTAAATTTGCTCTTTGTAATCTAATACATCACATCAATTTTTATATTCATATTTTAATTATATTATAAGCATAAAAGTTTTTGTTCTAGGTATTTAAAGTAATTACTAGGAGTATTTAGTGCTTACTGCTTACCTGATAGTTCTGTGCTAGCATTTTAGCATCCCCATATGCTAGTTCGACAAAGTTCTCTCGTTTCCCACTGCTATTTCTGTATAATTTCAGAAATCTAAGGTATGCCATTCTTTTCGTCAGTCTGGAAGCAACACCACCAGGCTCACAGCGACCTTTTGATGCAGAAATGTGTTCATAAGTTGACCATCCATGAGCCCAAGCTATGGCGTGATTGGGACTCTTTTTCACTCGTCGCTTTTGTTCGCAGGTCACCATTAGGAGATGAGGTTGATTCACGTGAAAGGGCGGAGAAATTTTGTCAACTAAAGGTTCGATACGTCCAATGATAGCCCTTTAAGAATTTCAAAATAAAATTAATAAATACGTAAATACTCAAAAAATATTATGTAGAACCAAAATGATGTTACCGGTAAAAACCCCAGTACAAAGTTTTAAAATTACCTTCTGAAATGAATTGGATGGTGGAGACTGCCGAGGGTAATGGATGAATAGTAAACAGGAGCAATCAAACTAGAAAGAAGAGCTCCTTGAAATCCTATGACATTCCATCGACAAACCTTGTCAGAACAGGACATAGTGTGCAGAGCATTCCCTGAGATAATTGCATCCCAAGTCTGGGGGCCTATTGTAGTAAAAGACACATTGCATCACAATTATTTATTTATTTAGTCAAATAGGCAACTTCCTCACTCGATGGAGGTAATTATTGTTGTCATTACAGTTTGGTCTTTTTACAATAAACATCATTATTTATATCACATCATCATTTGAATTTTCATTGTCATAGTCCTACATTACAAATACATCTATTGAAATATTGAGACAGCCGTTAAAAAAGAGGAAGAAAAAAAATTAATCTGAGTTAGTATCATCTATGAGATGATTTGATTCATTCCCTTGTTGCTGAAGTAGATATGATTTTAATTGCTTTTTAAAAATAGTTAAATTATAATTTGTAAAATGCTCTATA